>CAAKHD010000046.1:0-12984 GCA_901007705.1 Fistularia tabacaria | reverse complement strand
GGGCACGCGGTGTGAGGGAGGGGTGGGTTGGGTGGGGGGGGGGGGGGGGGGGGGGGGGGGGGGGGGGGGGGGTTGAAGCGGCACATCGGTGTCAATGCCTAGAACTGCAATCCAAGAGGGAGAAGCTCTGGTGTTCTGTGGCTTGCTGTATGAGGGTCGGCAAAGGCTGGCGCTAATCCAGACTGGATATACTTAGCTGCTTTTAAATGAAGATGAAAGAACAAAAGAGGAAACAGGGAATGTAAACTTTAAAAGGCCTGGCTTAGGAACACTCGCGCCGTGGCTGCCTGGTGAAAACGCTCAAAAACGAATGCAAATGAGCAGTCCTGCTTTCACAGTTATAAAAATACTTAAGGGGTTTTAACAGAAGCGACATGTAAAACGCGTGGAAGTTTGTTTTGATAACATTATTCATAACACTGGCTTTGCGTCGTGTGAATTAATAACACTTCATTTACAGACGGAAGAAAGCTGCCATGGCATTTCCAGTTAAAGAGATTAATTTTTAAACACCTAATTGACAGGCCAGGGTTAGGCAGGATAAGCAACAGACGATACGGCTGCAGCTGCAAAGTCAAGGTGACTGGAATACTCGGGAAAAAACAGGCTTTCAAAAAACAGAATAGAGAGCAGAGAGGGAGGGAGTGGAGAGAATTAGTCCTCAAGCACTTTTCCCTCCGCCCCCTATTCTTCCACTCTTTATTAGTAATGATTTACTTTCTCAGTGAAAGGATATAAAAGCTCAAGTATAGAAGCGTAATTATCACAGAGTGAAAATTTAAAGGTTTGACTCACAATGTCCTCAAGTCAGCTAGCAGACTGCCAGGAGATAAGAGTGACTGTGTTCAACACTCAGGATCCAATTGGTTGTATTTTATGGCCTTTACCAAGAAAGAGCACACAAACAACACTCGGCTCTGGAAGTCTGTAAACATGATAGACTGTGGCAAACTACTAGGGCTGGTGTTTACCTTGGCAGAGCCTGGACCTGGCATGTCAGCAGCATCACTTAATTACTGTTTACATGCAAATATTTAATTATACAAAACGGCCACACAGAATGTCTCCAAAAGTACAGAAATACATATTCAGGGTCAACCTTATCTGTCCGCAACAGTTGCCACTGCGAAGATATGTATCGTTTTGAATCACAAATTTTCTGTATTTTACATAATCTTTGTAATTGTTTAATGCGGTTGTCCAAGGGCGTTGGGGATGCATGTGAATCTGCACCGCAGCAGATGCTCAGATATGTAAAACTCACCTCGCGTTCTCGCAGGCAAAGATGGGCCAGGGGGAAAAAAAAATTGTTATTGTTCAAATCGGTTTTATCAGGACTAAGGAGTGCGATTGCTCATCTCTCTAGTCAACACCAATAGATGGCTCCTTTGATTGCAGATCTGTTTTTCTGACAGTCCAGTTTAGCACATATAGGCAAACACCGGTGCCTACTGTGCATCTCTGGTGTGTCTGAGTAAAGCACTTGTTCATTTGCAGTGAAGGGTAACATGAAACAGGCCTCAGCCTTCTGATGGACAGGGAGATTTCACCTTCGCCAGTGAATGATAATGCATTATTAAATTTGCCTCTCTGCTCACTAGATACACTTAGCTGACCACAGCATATTTATCTCCCCATCCGAAGCTCACGTCTTGGCAGGAGAAAGCATTCTGTCACTTTTGAGGCATTTCAAAGATTAAAAAGAACCTCTCTCTTTTCAACGTCCCTAAAAGCATCCCCCCTTTTCAGTGAAATGTGATTAACAGGAGATGGTGTCACGCAATGGAACATTCATGAGGGGGAGAACAAATATCCAAATGAACTCCCTTGTCCTCGAGGAATAGCCCCTCTCTGCACCATCAGCAATCTCTCTCACATGGTGTGGGAAAATTTGATTGATCCTCTATTGAATTATTTTTTTGCACTCTTTCATTTCAACAGGACGCACTGACAAGTTGTTTGATCATAAAGCATTATTGTCTGCCAAGTCACATTTCAGGGTTGTGATGGCTAATGATCTTGCTTCCTGACTTAGGGAAAGTCAGGTAGTCAGCATGTGTTTGAAGCTTCCAATGCCAAGGACACTGAGAGGACTGAGCAAAACACTATGCATTAAAGTCAGAAAGATGAAGAGAAAGAAGCTTACACTCAACATATCGAACTTTTAATGATACAGAAACACCATTAATGTGAAATATTTACCCCCACAACAGGAGCACAAAACCGTTGCTGAAACTTTTGCGAGGCCCAAAGTCCCCTGACTTGCTGTTATCATTCAAATGCTCATGCAAAGTTGGAATAGAACAAAGACTACAAAGGGGGAAAAAAACAGTTTTTTGTCTTTTTCATCTTGTTCTTAACTGTATCCCCTTGTCTGCATGTGCCCACAGGCCCTTTCCCAAGCATCTCCATGCAAATAGGTTGCGACACTTGTACCTGCTCTGCTCCACCATTACTGGGTACTGCATTGAGCGGACATTTATAAAATCCATCAACTTTATATTAAGAATAAATAAATGAAATAAAAATGAAAAATAAGTAAAGTGGAATAAAACAATATAACAGTCTTGGATACATTAGCCTATCGTTATGTTTTGTTTATTTGTGATATTTTGTTGTTTTCGATGTTATAAATGCTTTGGTAAATTATTATTTCAGGGTTGTAATGATATCAGAAACACTTTACATAACGTATAATTTTTTAATGAACCTAAAAAGTTAGGAAAATTGTGGAATCGTGGTTTCTTATATTCAAGTATGCTTAATCAGCCCATCACATATTAATGTAATACACAGGTAAGACCTCCACAATTTCCTCAACCTTTCTTGAAAGCCACCACCCAAGCATCAGAAAAATGAAATCCTCAAGATATGTGAGAACATTTAATTTAAAAAGGTTGAATTATATGACTCTTTCTGATGACGAGTCACTGGTTTAGAATGGGATTTGGGTAAAACCCCTTCAAAATATCAAGATTTCTATCTGCCCAAGTCTGAATTAAAATAAAATATAATATTTCTAGTTATGTTTAACTGTATTTGACTAATAGTTATAATAACATTATAACTACAAGTTAGAATTATAATAAAACTTTAACTGATATTTAACTCAGTCGGTTTCCTATTTTTATGTATGCTTAATCAGCCCATCACATTTTAGTGTAATAAATATGACCTGACACGTAAGGCATGAGGAGGTGATCAAACCGATTGCACCGTGCAACGATGGCCACTCACTTACGCAGAAGAATGAAAAGCTGCACCGCCTGCATCTGTGAGTGCACGTTGGAGTGTGATGAGTGCATCTTCTGTTGTATCCATGAGGATATAGAACATTTAGAAGTAAATATGATATCCCAATATCGTATTAACAATGAATCGCATGCTTTTAAAATTTGGTTCAGGGACTGGGGTTTTATGATGTAGTGGCTTCTGTTCTCAGCCATTCCATTTCATGGAAAAGAACACCAGCACACTAGACTGCAGTGGCTGGGCTGAGGTAAAGTGGTGAAATTTGTTGTTGGCAAAATATTTAAACTGCCACATGGTATTTACAGACACTCTTATACAGTACTTCGATGTACATACATATGGCTTGTATTTCAAACACCTTTTCCCTGAGGAAATAAAATCATGTCAAGTGTTTGATGTCCAAAGTGAGTTTACAGCCAAAGGCTTCCGTACCTTTCAAATTTCCTCTTGTTTGTCAGCTACCTGCTGTTTCATGAGACAGAGGCTTGTCGGAAGCTATCGCCACAGACTTTCTGTTTGAAGCAATTCAATTAGTCACATGTGAGATAACACTTTGCTTTCTGCTTGGCTCGTTTTCTCAAACATCATCTAATCTCCCCTTTTTTCTCTGGAAAAAATTTGGACAAAAAATAATCAAGTTCAACCCCCTCACCCCCCCAAAAAAAAAACAACCATCTGGTTACTCTGTGCTGGGTGACACAACTTTGGGAACAGTCTTTTTTAGATGACAACAAACAGCCTTTGTCCTTCATCAACAGAGATGACATGAAAAAGATGAGGCCTGTTAATAGAATATGAGTGACATTGTAGTTCCTCTCGGAGTTGTCTGGCGATTTATATAGCCTCCATATGAACAAAAGGCGACGCGTCTCTCCCTGGTGCCCACTTTGCTCTCTTCTAAGAGTGCATTGCAAGAGATTAATTTAATGCTCTGCCAGGATCATAAAGATCAAACAAGTGGGGAGATATCATTAAACCATTGGAATGTTATCTCATTTATCTAAACAAACTGATGCGATGAGCAGCCCTAATTAAAAAGCTCACCATAAACAAAGCTTCGGCTCATGAGGCCTCTCCCCTCTTTAACAATGGAACGCATTTATTTTATTAATATAATGCATCATGTATCATATCATTACAGTTCAATATATCTATCATTAATTTTATTCCTTTCACTTAAAGCTTTTATTGGAATTACTTTGGTTATTAGTTAGTTCTAATGTATTGGTTACCTCTGAATCTGGCTGCTACAATCTCTCTTATCTCGCTGCATAAACCTGTGCATGTTATTCAAATTGCCTCATTTATTATGATAGCTTCCTCATGTAAATTGTGCTGACTGCTCGCCCTTGCACAGTCCTCATTAGACTAATGAAAACCTTCAAACGAAAAAACTAAACAACCTGCCAAATAAAGGTCTGGGGTTATTATGAAAATTACAACTGTGGGAGCTGGGAGAATCTCTCTTCATTAATTCATGCTCAGCAAATTGGTAACTAATTTAGTTGCACTCCTCTGCATTAATGGGTTATTTTATAAAAATGTTTTCCACAGCCTGAGACCTCTGGTGCACACACTAGAGAGCTTAGAATCCTAATCAAGTCCAGTGACATATTAGGAATCGACAATCTCAAAGATAATACTGCGTGTGTTTGCCGATAGATGTGTGCGGGTCAACTAGCCAGAACAGCTTTCGATTGCAGGGTCATTTGCTTTCTCCTCCAATATAGGCAAGGAATTACAGTCTATTTGTGTTGATCTGAGTATGTGAGTATGGAGGAGGCACTTAAGTTTCCAAACAGGATTGCTGGTAATAAGGAAAGATTATATTAATGCTTTTGTTTGCATTGGCCTGCTTACACTGCTCCCACGATCTAACATGTACACATGTACACACATATACACGCACGAACACACACAAGCACACACACATTCCCATCACTTCAGGAGAACTTACATTGATTTAAATTAACAACCTGCATGGGTACTTGCCCTAACCTTACTATAACTTTAACATAACCCTAATCTTATTTAACCTCAAACCAAGTCTGCGCTTCATGATTTATGGTTTACATTATATGGACAAGCTTTTGTCACTAAAACGGAGCCAAATTTCCTGTACGTGTAAATAGGTTTGCCTGCGGATATCAGTTACAAAAACACACAGGCGCAGACAGTTTGTGACCTATAAATCCGCTCATGATCCCGCTAATTATTACTATTCGCTGCTTTGCTCCCCGGGTCTAATACTGATTTTCACGTCAGTCTATCCAACGGGGAACATACACCCCAATGATTTCCAAAGTGGTTCTTATATCATTATCACCTAACCCCACCCAGTGCAGCACAGAACAATCTACACATGGTCTTCTCAACCGAGAATACAGAAATCTATTATTTGCCTCATTTTATATTTAATTGAATATATTTGGGAGATATAAATCTTTCTTTTCCCTTTCATGTGTACAGAAACTGTTTAATGAAATACTGGCAGCAAATTAATAAATCAATTACACTGGATAATTTCACTGATTTTCCCTATGTATTCGGTGGGGATTGATAAGAAATAGCAAGAGAGCTAGTCTCAGGCTCTGTTCAGAGGGGCCTTTATTTTTGCCATGCACGTAAGAATTACCAAATATAATAAATAGTAAGACTGTGAAAGCAAAAGTAATTTTTTATAAAACTAGTCATAATCTATAAAACTAATCATAATAAGTATGTCTAATAAATAGGGGTCTGAGCAAGATTTTTTTCCCTGTTTATTTTAATTAATAGAAAAGCATTTGGAGCTGTTCTCACAATTTCCAGGTGTACTGCGGTTAATGGGTACTTTTATAGCAGAAGACATCCGATCCTAGAAACAAAATGTGTGATAATTACCTTAAAGTGATTTGCAGCTCTTAAATACATGAAATCTTTTGCTAAAAGGCTTTGTCATTTCACATCCCTGTGGTACTTCAAATACAGTGGAAGGAATGTTTTAGATTATATCAGATGTTAGAGGACAGCAATTATAAAAAATAACAAAAGAATACATTAATGTGTGACTTTTCATTTCATTAAACACACAGACTGTATGAAGTTCTCACACTGTGCAGCAAAAGGGACTTTTTGTTGCAAGTCCTTATTCATATTTTCCACTGATGCTGCAACACAAGATGGTTTCACTCACTAATGTGAGAAGTTTTTTTTCCCGTCACATCAGTTACTCAAGGCAGTGGCATTTTTAGTAATTACATGATCTACGGACTAAGATGCACTTGAGTTACACCAGGCGTGCCAAATGTTTCTGATTAGTTCCCAAGGATAAAGAAACCACAGTTATCTTTTATTCTAACTGATATGAAAAAGATCCTCCGACTAAGCTGATCAAAGGGCCACTTACTGACAAACTTCAGAGGAAAATGTTTTTAGCTTTGGTGACACATTAACTGTGTGAACTCTGTCTTTTCAATGAAAGAGCTGCTAACTTAAGTTTGCCCTCTTGTCTCCTTTGATTTTTTTTTTTTGCTGTTCAGTAGGTTCAGGCTTTTCTGCATACTCATACTTTTGCACTTCTGCGCTCCTGGAATTATCGGGACTTTGTCTGCGTATGGTGTCTAACTTCATTTCAAACATCAGGCAGATCTTGTTCAGTGGAGGGCAGCATTTCCAAAATGCAAGATTCACTCGCTACTTTGTCACGGCAGTTTTCAGTCTCAAACAGCGAGTTTGAGTTAAACAGAGAGCTCTGATCAGAAACCATTTTCTCAAACAATTACGGGAGTGAAAGAAAATAAAAATCAATTATGAAGATAAATGAAACTTACACACTAAACATCCAACTTACACACTTTTTTTGGAAATATAGTTAATTTTCTGTTGTGTAATATTTGTCAGTTTAGATTAGGATATTAATAGCATTGGACGGGAAGATGAGGAATGTCAAACGCTGACCGAATTTTTAGCGCCCCCCAGAGCTAAAAGGGAAAAGTGACTAGAAAAGACATGATGCCCAGCTACCTGCCAGGTTCCTCCTCCCACTTTTCATCATCCCTTAAGCAAAGAGCTGATCCCAGTGATTTTTCAAGGAATGCAAACAATTTTTGCTTGCTGTTGACACAATTCAAAAAACTTTGTTTTCATATCTGTCGGTGTTGTACACTCCAACTGTGCCGCACAAGCAGGAAAAGAAAAGGCTTTCAAACATGGTTTTGGAGACCAACACACGGGGCAATAACTTTTCTGAGAGGTTGAAGTTATTGCGAATGTCTCCCAGAAATATACTGACGGTAGGTGATTTTATAGATTTATTAGATACTTGAGGTTTACTACTATTTCAACCTCTTATCAACAAGTGAAACTCTGCTGCTTCCCCTGTAGTGAATAAAAGATCAAATTTTCTCGCCTTGAAATCTTATTTTGTACAGATGGTTTCATCTTTTGTTCAAGCTGTACTGACTCGGCCGGGGGATGCGACCCCAGATTTGAGGTGAGATCAACGGGTTGAATTAGCTGAAGGCTCTGCTGTGTGTCAGGACCACCTAAAGCTGTGTGCCATCAGCACATTCAAATGATTTCGAAAGCTCTTCCGTGATCATACCTTTCACAGTAGAAATACTTTAACCCAATTACAAATTCTTGGAACACTCATCCTTGCAGATTTTATTTTTGTGAGTTCTATGGAGGCAACAATTCAGCTTCATTTCTAGTGTCAAAGTGGCTCTGAAAACAAAAAAAATATTATGGTGTTCAATTTGGTCAATATATGTTTGATTTCACTCTTCCATCACTCCTGACTCACCTTTATCAATGTGCATCCGTTTTGCTTCATGGCTCATATCATGGGCCAGGTCTCCCTCCTTGGGTCCGGGTGGGACATTGGGGGACAGACCAAGCAGGGCTTGATTCATGGACAGGCCATTATGATGTGCTGCTAACAGGGGAGAAAAAACAGGAGTGACATTAGAATTATATTTTTAGATATTTTATCTTTTTTCATTGAAAAAAAACATTTTGTGTTTTCTGTTGATTTTTATCTGTAAGCTATGAGTTAAAACAGACATACGTATCCTGTCAGAGGAGCTTTCTGTGTGGGCTGGGGAGCTGGAGACGCTGCTGCTACGGTGTGATGACGGGTGGCTGCCTGGCCTCCTGTTGTCCTCTAAGGACGGGACAGGGGAGGGACTGTCTGGCACACGTTCCTGCAACCCCAGCAGCCACAAAAACACAAGCAAAATAAATATCCAGTACAAGCAGACAAGCCAAAGAGGCTAAATCCGAATTTGAGGGAAAGCAACCATCTTCCTGTTTCAAAAGTTACCTTTATGACAGAGGTGACCATTCTTGAGGGCAGGCTCTGGCCCTGTGCGGCAGCGGCCATGTTTGCAATGGTGCTGAGGTGGTTCATCTGGCTCATTGCCATGGTGACAGAGGCTGGGGGCAGGCTAACAGGGATCAGGGGGTGTGGCATCATCATGAAGGGGAGTTCCAGCCCTGTAACACACGAAGAAGTCGTTAGCTACTCAGTGATGCACAGATGAGTGAGATAGTCACAGGGGAAACTTGTGAGGCTTGGGCTAAAAACTCAAAACCTGATGATGTCAATTTAGCAGTCAACGATTCCCACCACTGATATATCATTTAATATCAGTGTCCAGTAACACTAAAGCTTTACACAGCCATCCAATAGAAAAAAAAATTGAATAATTCAAATTAATCACTTCTTGGTTATCTCTCCATGTTAACATAATACACATAAATGTTTTACTGCATACGTTAATAATAGATACTACTGCAATAATAATAAAGAAACGGGGATGAAAACTATATACACAGTAATTCATAGACCAAAGTTTACACTGCAATAAAGATGCATCAATAATTCTATGATGAATAAAAAGGGGACATTATGGAAATTGTCTCAATATTCAAATATAAAAAATCTCTGTAAAAACAAAGCCAATCTTGAAAGCCATTACCCAAATGACTAGTTAAATGTGCTAATGACAAACAAGTACGGTTAGACTACAGCATAGCAATGACTTAAGGCTAATTAGATCAGCCTATATTCTCAACCAGAGAGGAGGGGGGGGATAGAGGGAGAAAGAGAGAGAGAGAGAGAGAGAGAGAGAGAGAGAGAGAGAGAGAGAGAGAAAGAGAGAGCGAGAGAGAGTGAGACCGAAAGGCGTAAAGTCACTTTCAGCACGCACAATAATGGGATTTTCATTTTTCTTTTTCTTGCATACAAATTATTCCATTACAACATCAGAAATATCTTACAAATGTTTTAAATTATGCAATTGCTGTCTAGCAATAAACGCCTAATTGGGAAAATTGAAGACATTACTCGTTGAAAATTGTAAGAAACATGTAATAAATATACCATTGGGGGTTACTAGTGAGTCAAACTGTAGCCCTGTGCTGTGCTTTCAGAATGGCTTAATGAAAACAAGCCAACTTTCAAAGGACATGAGTGCAGACAGAAGGTCAAAGCTAGGTGTCTGTACCCCTCCCTCCCCCTCTGCCCAATGGGGACTTTGAACTGGCAGGATCAAAAGTGACTGTGAACAGTTTGGTCTCATTCTTCCAGCACTCAGATGCTTTTCCTCAAATGCTTTAAAGAAAACCTCATAGACACTATTGGATCTGATTGAGTCTCTCTGTTGATTTTTCCACTTTTTTTTTATCTTTCTTGGCAGCGAAGTTCAAGGTAAAAAAAAAAAGCTATGTGAAAGAGAGAAGGCAAAAACAAAAGGATACGCCACTACAGAAACTTGATCCACAAAACAAGTCCACTCCTCTTTACTGACAAAACATCAGTAGCCAAAGGGCAAGGAGATCTGCATGGTGAAGCCTCTAAAGAGAAGGACACTAGTTGAAAATGAAAGGACATGAGAAGTACTTCTCTCTGTTACTCCCCTCTTTCTAAAAGAAGCATTGATTTCCATAAGAAAGATGGCATGCAGTTTCTCAGCGGTGAGTATTCCCAAACAATATAAAGCAGGGGAGATTAAAGAAAGGCGGAAGCCAGGCAGCACCTTGTATCAGCGCCTCTGCTGTAGCTCAGACTGAATCAATTACCACTCAGCAGGCTAAGCTCAATTAAAAAACACCACAGAGGGCCTGATTGCGGGGGTACTTACTGTAGGACAACATGGAGTGGTCTGGGCTACGTATCAGCCTTTCAAGGCCACTCAAGGGCCGGGGTGAAGAGATTTATTCTGCCTTTGAGGTGGATACATTACACCCATTCAATCAAACGCTGTGACACACATAAAGATACATGGGTTTAAGTAGTCAAATTCTCTCCAAATCAATGTAAAAGAGATGGAGAATCACCTAAGTCTGATCTCCGTTAATCACATTCTTCTACTTGTCTCCGTTGTGTCTGAAAATGATGCCTTATGAGGTTCCACCTGACGGACAGCCTGGTAGCGAAACACTGGACCTCTGTTTACTCTAAGGGGTATTAGTCTCGCTTTCAGTGCATGGCCAGCCCCTTTCATGTCATCCCATCCAAAAGTAGTGTTTTCCCATGAAGACCTATTCAGGCCACTGTTGGGGAATGTGCCACAGGCCAATGAGGGTCCTGCAAATCCCTTTATTTGTAACTGAATGGAAACAGGTGGGGGGGGGGGTTGGTTTATTCAGTGAAACTGGCATTTTTGCAGGAGAGTTAAGTGGCTTTTTGCTGTATTCATATGCAGTTGTACCTCATTATATAGATTTTTTTTTTCCTTCTTAAAAGAAAAGATCACGTGGCTACACAGCTAGATACCCCAGTCGAATATCTTTTCCTAAATAAAGATCCAGATCATTAAAGTGAAAGAGAAGTGTTAGAAACATTCATCAATTTCTGTTTATCCTTAATGTAGAGGTTCAGGCCTGATGACAGGTGAATTCCCACAAGCTACCTCTTTCTCTTGAAGGGCATAAACAATGCATTTGGAGTAATTTACCTGAAGTAAGCCTGAGGGACCTGCAAAGGTGAACTCTGATTTACCATCATTAAAACTACAAATCACTTAATACCAATCTAAACAGCTCAGCTATTATGTTGAGCAGTGCTTGGGAGTTCACACATGGATAAGCAAAGATCTGAATCACAGAGGATGAATTGAATGAATTAAACAGCCCTCGGTAACAACGTGATTAAAAGGCTGTTACATCAGAATAAAATCTCACGGCTGATGCTGGGGCCAATACTTTAAAGAATAACATCGCAAAAGATTGCATGTTAAATGTTTTAAATTGATTAAAAAGAGAGCTGTAATTTATTTTGATGACAGAGAAGATAACCTGCAGTGATTTGTGCAGCAGTTAATCTTCATCCAAATAGGACGTCAGCCTTTCTGGCCATCTAACCCTACAGAGGAAAATAAGGGAAAAAAAAGCCATTGCCATTGAAAGAGGGGGGAGGAGGTGGTAGCTACCCCCTTCCCCTAACTTTGCTGTGGACAGATTTCCCCTGACAAAAATTAAACTAGATCCTACTTGGCACTTTATTATCTCTTCAACTGAATGATTTATTGTTTGTGGAGCAAAAGAACCAAAGAATGGGGGAAGATTACATTTCCAGCCAAAGCTCCAGCTTGATCTCGTTTTTTACTCCCTCTGTCCAGGAAAAAAAAGCTCCCGACAAACAATAATGTCAGCTGTAATTGATCGGAGGTCGCCGGCTGGGCCTGCAGTAAAAGCGCACTATTTAAGCGACAATCTGCCCCGCACTCTTCAGACGCTGGCTAATGAAGCTGTCTGTCTGGGCTATTTACCTTCTCTTAAATGGAAGGGGAGAGATGTACTGTAAGAGACAGGGCTGGAGAGGATCTGCCTCTCGCTCCTGTGAAATAGGACCTGCACATGCCTCAGGAATGTATAATTGGTTGGCGCAGCCAAAGCTGGGGATCTAGTGCTAATTAAATGACTTGTTTAAAGCCTATCTGTCTTTGTTTGGGAGGCTCTGAGCTTCAGAACAATGCATTGTAAATGCTGTTGTCAAACAAACATTCCTGGTTATCCTTTGAATTTGATTTGAATTGAACAAGACAAAGGGCTGATTTGCTGAGCGCTAAGCCTTTGGTTTTCATGGCGTTGAGACATTTTTCCTCTTCTGATCTGTCAAACTGAACAGGACCATTCCGGGCGAGCAGCTAAATGAACCGACTCCCAGCACAATGCATATGTAGTCCAGCACAGAGGAACAATTTTGGTTTCCTTCCTCTAATTGCGCTTATAAAAATGCCCCCATGCCGTTTATGTATTTTTCTGACAGAGGTGAGACGGAGGTACACACAAATGGAGAGTCTTTGTTGTGGTCATATCAAGGATTTGCACACCAGTTCCAAAAGGAAATGAATGGCTCATGAAAAAGTGTCTATCATGCGGGGAGACATTTAGAGGTCTCTCCATATCACTATTCAGCTATTCATCTTTACTATAACTGTTAATCTCCAACAAAATCTGAAGACCTGCCGTGAGACGGTTGGAGCCTTATAGCCATTAGATCAAACAGACGCAGCCTCCATAAATATGTTGTCTGGAATGGTGGTGCCACAACACAAGCTTGTGCTTACATATGCATAGAAACACAACTGCCCTCACACACACACACACACAAACACACACACACACACACACACACACACACACACACACACACACACACACACACACACACACACACACACACACACACACACACACACACACACACACACACACACACAATCATATCTCATTTGTATTTGT
>CAAKHD010000045.1:107391-134235 GCA_901007705.1 Fistularia tabacaria | reverse complement strand
GGAGGGTTTTACGTTGTCTGAAACTCCCACCCCCCCCCCCCCCCCCCCCCATCACCCCTCAACCCACACACCTCCTCAGTACGGTGGTGCTGTATTCCCCCCGGAGTGCAGGGTCATTTTAATTTCACGCTGATCAATGATCGGGCGTGGATGAACACCGTGGGGCGCTGCGCACTGAGCCGCACAAATTTCTTCCATTTTTTCTGATACAACCACCTTCGCTACTGCAAAATACTACTGAAAAAGCAGAAGCTTTGAATGTAGCTGGTGCCTGATGAGGATGTTGGATGATCAGCATCGTCCATCGGTCTCTCTTAAACATGCAGGTTAAAACAGGCTTTTTTTGAGGTCATTAGCATTTTGGGGGGCAATCCTTATTGCCGCCCTCACTGGAAACATTTCCAAATGGCATTTTACGGCGTCCCGAAAGGAAAGGAGAGCTCAGATAGGCTCAAAGGTTGGTGCCCTACATCATAGCAGCATCGATTGTCATGGAAACATGCACTTCACATTCAGCAACCCTCATCATCGCCATCATTATCATCATTATCAGCGCCGCTCGGGTTCGAGGGGAACATGGGAACATGCCGATACAGTTCATCTGGGCTTTTTTTTTTTTTTTTGCCCCCAGGGGAGCTCATGCGAATGAAACGAAAGGAGAGTGGAAATGAGGTCTAAGAAAAGGCTCGGCGGAGCGATGGAGCTATGTCGTGTGCTTTGCCGTGTTCCCCGCTGATACGCCACCTCCACCTGAACGCGTGGCGGTGCGGTGGCTGAGGAGAGATGTAGTTACAATACAGCGGGCTGGGGTCGTGTGAGTGTAGCCACAAAAAGAAAAGGGGGTGGGGGTTAGAAGAGGGGGTTAACAGAAGGGAAGAGGAAGTCATACTTTGGGCAACGGCGTTTCAGATGACCGGGCTTTCTTGGGAGATATCTGTGAAGAGAGCAAGAGAATTATTTTTCTTGTTCCCCCCTCTTCAGAGATATCTCCTGTGGCATATTGCTGTTCTTTGTTGGGAGGAATTTGGAGGACGTCTTGCCAGCAGTGACCGTGTCAGTTTAACGTTTAGCATGTGCAACTGTGATTTGGCCCGTTAGCTTATGAGGATATGATCAAACTTTGTGTGTCCATCCTAATGAAAAAGATTCAATTTAGCTATTTATTCAAATGCTTGTTGACCCTTGGCCCACGGTGTTTTTCTCGTAGCTCTCCTGTAACACTTTGCTTTTTGAAAAGATTCAGATAACATTTTTAAGCGTTTTGTTGCTAACTTTGGAAATGTTTCGCTAATTGCGTGATTAGTCCGATTGTTTGAAGTTTGTTTTTTTTTTTAGCCGGATGACAGATGATATCAGATACATATATGTTTACCGCTCAGTCCAGAGCAGTACCCGAACACACCTCATTTCTCAGCTGGCACACCCATGAGTGCAGAGGTACAGTATTTAAACAACGTGCGAGCTGGGTGTGAAAATGACAACTGCGACGATCTGGGAATGAGTACGTAAGAATTTAGCAGCTTGGCGCCGCTTGGATAGGACCTTGGATGACTGGGCTCGGGGCTGACGGACCTTTGCGGGGTCAGAGTTTTGGTCACACAAGCTGCACAGTGAACCACAGGCACACTGCGAGAAAAGTAAGGACGGCGCCATCCAAGCCGGGGACCTGCGAAGAGGCCTGATACAAAGTACAGTATGCAAGAACAGGCCCAACTACAACCCAAAGAAACTTGCACACGGTATCACAGTGCTTACTAATCAAATATTAGGTTGTGCAGTCAATTATGGCTGCTTAATCTTTGTTTTCGTTTTTTCCTGATTAAAAAAAAAAACTCTCAGTGGGATACGGAACAAAGAACCAATGAACAACAACACATCAGAGGAGACACTCGGAAGGTTCAGAGAGGGGGAGACACAATCACAGTCACAGGGGAGGAAGGGAAGAAGAATTAGCAAAGTGGAAAAAAAACTAAAAAGATCCCTTTGCAATGTGAATGGGAAATTAAGTGAAATTAAAATTGAAAATCTCTTTCGCCAGCAGGAAAAACACACGTTCCCCTGGTCTACGAAGCTGGTCTAATTAGTGGTGAATCTGAATTCCAAGTTAGAATTTCAACTGCAATCCAGCTGAGTCATGCCATGTGAAGATATCGCATCGATGTGTACATCACATTTGCCGACTCATGTTTTGGTCCGAGACTGATCTGTGTCTTTTTTTTTTTTTTTTTTGATAAATATCTCAATTGTATGGTGAATTTTTAAATCGGTAACCCCAGTTCTCAACACAGCAGGGTAGTCGTCTGTATGGATTTTCCTGCTGGGGCTCATGAGAGGGTATGTGCAAGGATTCAAAACCCATTCAAACAATACGCTTAATGCAGCCTTAGAGCAACATGATATAATTACGTTTTAATGGACTGACAAGTTCATGTTGTCTGACATTTGTCAGACGCTGGAGAATGTTGAACCGCAATTCAAAAAACCGGCAAGAGTATAAAAACTAGACCATGGCTTATTGAGAAATGCTGAAGTGAGAGCAACTTGCAGCTGGTTAAAGCAGGACAGAAACTTTTTTCTTTTTTAGCAGGGCAGAAATCCCTCTAAAAGGGGGCTAGAACTTGGGTGCAGATGAAGTAAGTGAGGATTGGAGAGAATTCCACAAATATCAAATTAATCAGAATGAGAAAAAAAAACACAACTTCAAGAAAGTTTGAAGTGAGTGACAGGCGGGAAAACAAAAAGACCTCGTTGCCCGGGGTTACTGTGTTCATACTACCTTCATTGGCGCCAGCTGAATGGGGGTGATGTACGAGGGGTCCACCATGGGCTTGGGGCGGTTTGCAGTGTCGGCCAGGAGGCTCTGCCATTGCTGCGGCAAGCCGGTGAACTTTTGCTCCCGCGGGTCGAAGCCCGTGTGGACCCGGTGCTCAAAGTTAGAGGGAGCTGAGATCTCCAGCCGCTTCTTCTTCTTCCCAAACATGCTGGAAAACCCTGACAAACCTGGAGGAGTGGAGAAAAGAGCGGGAGAATTATACTCTGATGGATGTAGTGGGCTTACAAAGATCATGTAAAATCCATCAATATCCATTTTTTGTTCGATGTAATAAATGTGAAACTTCCTCTGATTACTGTTGGTATTGGCGAGGACCTCAGAATATGTATTATGAGGTGTAGATGACCATTAGATTTTTAATTCAATGAAAGCTTAATCACGATCCGTCCCTGAAAAGGAGTTCATGACATAAAATTGGCACGACATTGCCTGAAAAAAATGAGCTATGAGTTAATCTTAATCCAAAATATCTTGAACTGAGCAGTAAATTATCTAAGAAATATATATTTTTTTAAATCAGCAAAATAATCCCCTTAAAAATGATGCCCTTCCAGGAACAGAGGGGCCTGCAATTCTCTGTTGAAATTGTTTTTTGACAGTGGGACCCTTAAAAATATGAGAGTCTCTGGTCATAATTTTAGTGCAAAGTAAGAGGATTTTATATCAGCCCAAATATGCGAAGAGCTCCAAATGTCTGTCGGGGTTGGTATGACCAAAGCGCTATGTGACGGTACAGACAGAAATAATTTAAGTTTGGGGAAAAAGCCTTAAAAGACCCCAGAAAACAGCCCGTTGGTCAAACTCAGTGTCTCCAAACACTGATGTAAACCTATAAGTAGCCATTATGAGAAAAACAACGAGGCACAAACAATGTATCTTTCTGGTCTGCCAAACAAACCTCATGTGACTGCTGAATTGAGTGATCACTTGGCTGTAACGGCCAGTTTTAAAAGAATGTTTACTGTGCCGTTCAGCCACGAGACCTAATGCTGCGGGATAAACACAAGGCAAAAACAACCACAAATGTCCAGGCAAGCTGAAGAAAAAAAAAAAAAAAAAAAAAAAAAGAAGTGTCTACATCGGTTATGTAAGACAAATGCTTGAAAAGACGGCATGCAGATGCAGTGAAGCAAGAAAAAAAGGAGGAAAAATGATGTCAAGTTGAGATAGAAGCGGTTTATTCAGGCTAGTTTGATAGAGATTTACATGAAGTGTGTGTGTTAGGAGCATCGCAGACCGTAGGAGCAACACAACTGTGCCGGCTCGGGTGGATTTATGGCGTCCGGTCATCAGAACAAAATGTCATGGTGGTCTGCGTGGCAGTGAAAGGGATCTACTGTGTCGTTCCTTTCCTAGGAGGCATTGTTCTCGGCGGAAAACAAAGTCGTGCTTTTTCCTCCCGATTCCATTAGTCATTTTTCTCTTTCCAATTCTGTTATGGCTTTTGCACAGATAATGTTTGCAAACGGCAGCGCTCATTCAGACACATGCGCGCGAGCGGGAGCACCCCCGCCCGAAGTGCATCAGTAACGGGCCTATGCATCGCTTGATGATCTTAATTTGAATATGTATTCATTCTATGGTTTGCTGAACCCTGAAATTTCCAGTTGGGTTGGACAGGAGTGACTGATAGTTTACAGTCTGGAGACAAAGCAAGGACGGGAATGGTTTTGTGGAGGCTGGGTTTGGGATATCTGGGCAGAAATGATGATGTTCCAGCTGAAAGGACTAGCCTCCTTTTCTAACATGGCGTATTGACAATAGCAGTCGAGCCGTTTTTTAGAAAATACCTTTATAACCAAGCCAATAATTTCATCTTGTAGGACCTTCCGTGGCTATATGACATGAGCAAGCAACCCTAAATCGGGTGAACTTACTGAAATGTCCCTGGGATCTAAAAAAAAATCAAGTTTAATTGAAATGCAAAAATCTATGTGAGCATAGTGCCATCACGGCTCGGGAGATAATAATGCAGACACCGGTGGGATTTGCAGTCTTTGAACTGTGCAGTCCAGTTGGTTCAATCGGAAGGCCACAGATAGACGTAGTGGGCTTAGAAAGATCATGTAAAATCCATGAATCCACTTTTTGGTCGATGTAACAGATGTGAAACTTCCCCTGATTAAGGTTGGTATTAGCAAGGATCTCAGAATATGTATTAAGAGCCATAGATGATGAATTTAATGGAACATTATCAGGATCTGTCCCTGAAAATGAGTTCTTGACACAAAATTGGCACGATATTACCTAAAAAAATAAGCAGTGTTACCAGAAATTCACAAGATCTTGAAATCAGCAATAAATTATCTAAAAAAATATATATTTCTTTTTAAAGCGACAGAATAATTCCCTTAAAAATCTGGTTTGCTTCAAGCACTTCCATGAACACAGGGGTCTGCAGTTCTCTGTTAAAATTGTTTTTTGACAATGGGACCCTTTATAAAATTTGAGAGCCTCTGGTCATTCAGTTTTACAATCTCAGTGCAGGTAAGAGTTTTTGGATTTTTTTTTTTTTTTTTTTTTTTAAATCGGCCCAAAATTGATCTAATCATTTTTTTGTTTGTTTGTTTAAATCAGCAAAATAATTCTCTTAAAAATCACGTGTGCTTCAAGCACTTCCAGGAATAGAGGGGTGAAGTACGGTTTATTCAATCGCGGGGCCGCCGAGAGCGACATACAACCATTCACTTTAATTTATTGGACACAATACAGGGTGTCCAACAAACCTCTTACATGTTTCGGAACAGTGGGAGGACTACTATCTTATAAATGGAAACATGGTCACATTGGAAAAGCTGATCATTTAAATTATATCACAAGGGTTGCTCGCTAAAAAGGGGTCACTTTACTTTACATTTCCTCAACCGACCAAGTGACAGAAGTTAGTATTCGAACATTTTTTTGGAGGTGAATTCAAACAGAGGCCGCAGATAAAAATATGATCAAAACCGTTTCCTTCGCATCACCTCCGGAGAGCCAGACAGACGCAATTAGAGGCCAAAAACAGGAAAGACGGCGAGCAGGGAATGATGGGACGGAGCGAGGAGAGGAGAGGGGATGAGAAAGGATGCTCGGTCAGGAGGTAACGTGGCGGCAGAGAAATAAATGGATGAGGCAAACAAGGCGACGGGAGTGAGAAGAATAGTCGCGGAGGGAAGACGGAAGCCGGGGAGGCTTAAGGCTTTTGTGATGCATATATTAGCACACAATGGCAACACAACAGATTACCATGCAGCTTGTTGCTGCCTTGGGTAAGCTCAGTGCTGGATCAAGGAGGTGTTAAGTCAGAGACAGAACTGCATCCCATAGGCATGTTTGCAGTACTCTGTATTGGAGTCAGCGTAAGCCTTGGTTTATTCTGTAACTGCAGGACGGTGCTATTAGCATTGTGGGGTAAAAATATGACTGTTTTTTTTTTTAACTCCTGCGTGAGGGACTAGAAAAGGTGCAGGTTAAAAAAAATGCTAACTATTCTGTTGCTCACTGAAAACGGGCTTGATGAAATGATGTGTGAAACCAGTGGAAGCTAATTGTGGTCTAGTATTCAGCGGAATAAGATGAATCTGTGATTTTTGGCTCCCCCGTCTCTTCAAATATGAGACGTTCATGATATACCTGTGGCTGTGCGTATTATCCTGTTGAACACCTTAGCTTGTCATCTTCTGGTGGTTCAAGTAGTAAACACACACACTTACACACACAAACTCTGAGACAATTTATCAAGATTGTTTAGTATCAAACATTCTGTCTAAGTGTTATTTATAAAGCCTGACTCCCCGATTTCAGGGTGATTTGTGATGCCGGGCTGGTGTGTGTTCTGCTGCTGATGCGTACGGACAAAACATGAGGGAGATAGCAGAATTTAACGGTACTGCTTTGCGTGTTTTTGGTTTGTTAGAAAGCAGAATGACTGCGTGCACAAGGACAAGCCGGAGAGGTGCAATTCACACGGCATGTACCGTAATTTACGACTATGAGCTACTTTTCTCACACGCTTTGAACACCGCGGCTTCAACAATGATGCAACTGATATTTGGATTTTTTTGGGCGAATGAGCTTCATGCCGCCAAAACATTTAGCCTTGTCACATCGGACAAATGAAATTGCGCTTTCTTGCACACACCCTCATCATGGAAAAAACACACAAAGAAATGCATCTGATGCAGCTTTCAAGTTAAAGGCGATCGACCTGGTAAGGTCTTTCTGTGTAAATATCTCATGTTGCAACGTGGACACCAGCGGCTTATAGACAAGTGCGGCTTATTTAGGTACAAAATTTGTAATTTTTTTCATTTTTAGCCAATGCGGCTTATATTCAGCTGCGCGCAATCGTACGGAAAACCTTCCTCTGAACAGCATATAGTCCTGTCGTAGAACAATAAATAGCCCTTGATGTAAGTATTCTGGGCAGGTATTTTCCTTGAAAACCAGAAACAAACAACACAAGTAATTCCACATCATGCTCCGTCTGCACCTTTCATTTTTTCGCTGAGCTGCAGATCATGTGTTATGCAACGTGGCGAGCATTTGAGCTAAACCCTTTCCATTTTTGGCCCGCGTCCACGTCAACCTCTATGCACACACTAAAAGTTTTTGACCCTAATTCTACACTTGGATCTTGTGAACAAAATAAACGGCCTCACACCCTTATACAGCTGAGTAATTTCATCCTCAGGATACGTTGAATGAAGACAGAGGCAGACGTTGAAGCCGACAACGGCGTATGCTTCCCGGCGAAGGCGAGTCTCCAATATTTGAATATGAACAAACCAGGAGGCATCCGGAGGCTCCACAGTGAAGCACGGTGACTGAACAGGGTCTCGGCTTTTCACTGAATCAGCGATTTGAATCATCAGCTGACACTAATGCGGTGGCAGAGGCCGGGGTTGCCATAGAGCAGTAAACAAACCAAAACAATGTCAGAACGTTGTAAACAAGGCGGAACACATCCAAAGTGATTACTGGAGGCCCTTAAACCGAGTCGCTGTGTTCTGAAACATGCTCAATATAAAAGCAGCACAATATAGATATAGTAATATTAATTCAACACAGAAAATATGGAAAATAGACAAATGGATACATTTATATCATCTATGAATCATGACACAGTTTCTTCTATGACAGAAGAAATTGACAATTGCATCTGAAATGAAGCAATTTCGTCTGAAATTGCCATTTTTCGTTGAAATACATGCAAATGCTCATATGGATTGATGAAAGTAGTCCCTGTATGTATTTATTGATGTTGAATTTTTCAGTGTTGTGTATTATTCATCTGATTTTTCACACCTTAGCAGAATACATTGTTTTCGGAATCTGGTGATATACATATTCTTTTTCTGGTATTACCCAGCCTTGCTCCATATCTCGATGTTTGCGAACATGTGGGTGTGAGAAAGTCTGGAGGATCTGCAGAGGTGCCACAAACCAGCCTTCTTGCTAACGGCCAGCAGGGGGCGTCTACAGCAGCTTTAAAGAGACTAAAGGTTGCACAGAAAGCCCGTGATCTTCCTTTTGGTCGTTCCAGGTTTGTCTTCAGCGTTGCGTGATTTGGATTTTGTTTATCAAGGTCTTATTTAATTCAAAGAAAATAAACAAGCGCTGATATTTCTGCAAATACAGCCTCCTCCATTCGAGAGAAGCCAGTCAGAGTCACCCTGCATGTCGCGTCCCCCTTGGAAATGGTCCGAGGAGCCAGGGGACGGAAAGCACTGACTGTTTGTCAGCAGTGACTCTGTGGTCTGTGAAGCCACAAGAGAAGGCGGAAGACCCCTGACCTAGATGTCACGTCTTGGGAATGAGATTATTAACGGCTAGTGGGGCTTAAATTGTCTAGGCCAAGCTCAACCGCTGAGAGCCACAACAACACGTGCGCGTCCATGCCACTGAGTGCACGTCAAACAGCAGATGGACGATTCGTATTTATGCACTTGTGCTGCTGAAACGCAGTCCGGATAGACTTTTAGGATGGACCGTTAGTGCGCGCCTCTGCCCTCCCACTACCGCGACATCTGACTCGGACCAAGATGCTCGAAGTGGAGGCCCGTGGGGATCGTCTCCATGGAGAGGGACTGCTTACTGTACAACTCCTCCTGGATGCCACATTAGCACCTCTCGGGAGGTAATTTATGGGCAGACTGTAAAACACTTTATGACGCTTCACGCTTAATGCCTGGAAGGTTATTCCGGAAAAGAGTAACAATGTCACCGTCGTGAGAAATTGCGGCGGATAATAAACGGTGGAGATTATAAAACTTGAAGCGGTGCAGGAGCGAAGGGAATGGCGCGTGTGTCGAACAGAAGGGCTATCAACTCATTAACCGCGACTGTACGACTGTTTTGTTGTAAAACTTGAATTTAAAGTTCCCGTCCGGTCACAGCGTCCTGATGATGATGAATACAGGCCGCGCAATGAAGGGAAATCAACTCGATTACAAACACAAATGTCACAAGTTTAATGAAACTTTAAGCACGAAAGACCAATTTAAGATTTAAAACAAACACAGTCTATTTTTCGGGTTATATTTCTATTTTTCTGATACTCTCCCGATCATTTCGGTATAGGAATGTACCATTTTTGGTTGGCCTTTAGGGCAATTTCTTACTGTCGGGTAAGTGTGCTAGTCAATGTCGTTCTTTGTACAATGTCGTAAATATGCTTTTCAAACATATATAAAGCAATTTGTTGATACGGTACAACAGGAAACCCATTATACGATTCTATTAATAATCAATTTATAGTCCCAAGCTGGAGCATCGCTGTGGAGGTACGCACAGTAGCACACAGTGGGCTTGGCCTCCCGACTTACAGCCAGTCAGTGTTTATAATTGATTTATTTACCCATTCGCACACGTACATGCATGCATGCGTGCACACACACACACATACACACACACACACACACAAACACACACACACAAACACACACACATAAAACCAGCTCATCAGGAACTATTAAGGGTTCAGGAGATTTTCCACATCGCCAGGCTCTAAATAACAATTTAAAAGACACACTGTGATGGTACAAATAGGGTGCGGGCCAAAGGGCTTGTTGGTACAAATAATGAAATAAAATAAACGCAGCATCCGTGTCACGATTCAAAAACACAATTAACTCAATTGAATTTTATAATGAAAAGATCATTTCTGTGCCCTCCCTGTAAAATTATTGAAAAGTCAACACCGTCGGAAACACAGGATGTCCTAGATTTAGTTCATTGTGATTGGTTTGAGTTTGATGCACAAACCAATCACAATCCTGGTCCAATTAGCTTCCACTTATTTGACTGGGAGCTTCACAATCCGCTACAAGTAGGCCTTGTAGTTTTTATCGGGGTACTTAGGTACGCCTTATTGCGTGTATGGAGGGGATCTTTAGATGCATTGAAATTATATATTTGTATATTCCTGTCACATGCTTAGTATTTTCACAATACAAGTTACATAACCCAGTGTGCACAAACCATGGGCTTTACATCCTCGCACAGACGCTCAACCAGGACGCACATCAATATGCGAGAACACCCTGGGTCTTTATGCATTTTCAATATTAACTATCTGTTATACTACATGCCGATCAAAGATTGTGTTCAGGACGAACGTTAAGAATACATTTTAAAATAATAGTCAATTTTTCCTTTGGTAAATTAACTTCATTGTTTCAAGGATTTATGTGGGAAAAGATTGAAATCAACACAAAGAATGGCCTAAAAGTTAGCAAAAAATTGACAAAAAAAAAAATGAAATATATAGTTTTATCATCAAGAAAGGATCTGAAATTATAGCAAAAAAAAAAAAATACGGAATTAAATTAGCTAAAAACATCTGACAGAAACCATCTTAAAATAAATGAGGTAAAGGTGGAATTACACAAGTCATCATGTTGTTGGAGATATTATTGTGTTTGGCGACCGACATTGTGATTTTTCAACAAGTCGTGATATGACTTGTTGTGATTGTGAAAAATACTAAGCTGAAGACCGTAGAGTTAATCGTCTTTCCATATCATACAGCTCTATCACAAATATATCTATAAATCAACAGTAAATATATATACACACACACACACACATATATATTTATATACATATATATAGAAACTCGCTGCTCATTCAAGTAAACACACAAACCACATTTAAAGGAACGAGCTGTCCTGAGGCTGAGATCCTGATTCCCGGGCTGACTTGTCTCCAAACCATATGTCACCATCTGAGTCTCCACAGGCATTTCCCCTTTGTACGAAAACACCTCGACACACGCACTTTCACTGGATCTTCTCCCAGTTTACAGCAAAATAGGGACTGCGTGTGAGTTTGCGTGCGCATGTATCGCCTCCCCATGCCGGGGCTAATGTTTTGTTCCCCTTGTGCATAGTCATGCTCTGAAGTTGCACTGATCGCGTCATTAATTCTGCAACCCTTAAGATTGTAATTTACAAGCGCGAGTTTGTATTGAGATGCAGAGCATTCAGCTGTGCACAAATAAGCCAATACGTTTCATACATAATTTAATAAGCAACGGGGAAAAGGACACAAGTACCCTCTGATAAACAAGTGAGAGGATGGGCTGTGCTCTCTCCTCTATTTGCTGCTGCAGGAAAGAGGTGGAATTTGTAATTTCATAAAAAAAAGGTCAAATGAGTCAAAGACGAAAACATGCAGCACAATATTTGGCTCATTATGCTCCTCGCGTCTTTAAATTCTCCCACGTTGTTTCGCGACATGGGGTGACATTTGTTTCCTGCATCCTTATCAAAAGTCTATCATCATTCTCGTAATCGCGTCATGTCGTGCCTTCCAGTATTTCTTGCATTTTGTTTTTCCTCTCAAGACCTTGCTCCTTCAGATGATTTAATAGGACTTTAAGAGTGCGTTTACACAGACCTACATTTCACTCTCTATTCCCTTTAGATGTGTTTGTAGAGAAATAAACAGCTTCAGCTGATGATCTGGAAAAAGGCCTCCGCGTACTGTTTACAGCACACGGGGAGGTTTGCCTCATCATCATCATCATCATCATCACTCACTCAAAACAAAATTAAAGGACGAGGATCGAGGGATATAACGGCTTGCAAAATGATAGGGTCTCATCTTAGTCGGGAGTTAACTCTTCGGATCGCTGCTCTTACCTGGCAAAGAATGAGCCGTGTCTTTTAACCGATCAAAGTGTTCTGGTTGAGCCATGGCCAGGCATCGGATCCGGCTGAACGATTGCACTTGTGATGTATCCGTCTTTTTTTTTTCTCCCCGACGAAACAGATAGCAGTTAGGCAGTTGGTCCCCCGTGTCAAATCATCACAGAGGGACTACGCGGCTCCGATCCCCCTGAGGAGCGACATGTCAACGAAGAAAGCAAGTCGACAATTCAGGTCAGATCTGGAACCCTCTGCGGCCCCCCAGCAGGCTTCTATTGAAGCTGGCCTGTTACCGCGGGGACTCTCGCCGCTCTCATTACTCCCAATGCGAGATGCACCAAATAGTGCCTACGCCAGCAGCTACAGCCAAGGCACGGCCAGACAGCTTAAGCCCGGACCCATCCCATTTCACTCTCATTGTTTGTCTAACTCGGTTTGACCGGCCTCGTCCCACACCGAGCACCCTCTGACCTTCACTGTCCTCCCGCTCGTGTGCAAGTGCAAGCGTCCTTTGTGCTCGGACGGTCTAGAGGATGGGTTTTGCGCCTCGGTTCTCCTCGCAAGCGCGCACAAACACAAACGGTGGCGCCAGCATGTGTACAGATATCAACTCTGGTGTCAAGTGCTATGCCACCAGGCGCCCTATCACTGTCTCTTTCACAGAGAGGAAGACAGATAGCTTGATGGAGGAGATAAGATGGAGAAATAAAAAAAGAGAGGGAGAGAAAGAAACAGCTGGTCCGGCCAGCGCCCGTGACAGGGCCTGGACATTTGCCGACAGCCACGGGGACATCCGACGACGGCGGCGGCTGCGGATCGGGCCGGCACTCACATCTGCAGCGCTGGCCTGTCAGGTTGACATTGCACAGTGTTTTCTTTTCACAGCGCGCATGAGAGAGACTCATGGGTGCATGAGGAATCATACAGTACACCTCTGCAGCGGCCGCGGGCCAAAGTGAAATAGACTTATTTTGAGGGAAAGGAAAGTACAGTTCTTGCAGTGAGTTTTTTTTTTTTGTGTGTGTGTATCTGTTAGTGTGTGTGTGTGTGTGTGTGTGTGTGTGTGTGTCTTTGTGTGTCAGTGTGACGCATGGTGGGCATCCAAGGTCAGGGAATATTTGCTCTACATACAGACTTGGGAGTATATGGGTGCTGCAGTGAATACACGTTTTTTTTAAATTGTCTCACTATCAAGAAACGTATTTCTAGCCCTCCATCCGACACACAAAAAGAATCAAACTATTTCAAATCCACTGGGTTTAAATAAAATCAGAATCAGAATCAGAATTGCTTAAATCGCCAAATAATTTCAAAGTACAAGGAATTTGCTTTGGTTAAAGGTGTTAAACAGACAACATGTAACAGGTATTAAATAAATAAATCAAAAGGAAAAAAATTTTTTAAAAATAAATAAATAAATAAACGATAAAAAATAAATATCTAAATATCTGCTCAGCTTTGAAAAAACACAAAAAAATCATAGTATAATCCAAAAGAGATGCTAGATGTTTCGAAAACCTTTCTCTTGAACCGCTCACATGAGAAAGAAGCGTGACTCCAGTAACCGTTGCCTCCGTTTAATTACAACCATTTGCATGATGTGTGACATTCTTGACTGAGGTCACGACAGGGAGGCCAGCTTTTCGATAAAACTACTCCGGCACAACGGAGGGAGGAGAACACATCTTTGATGGTTAAATACGCTGCACGACGGACACACCCCTCCGCAAGTGCGGCGGATATAAATAAACACGCCACCTTCAAGGGTCTCGCCAGGCTCTCCGCCGAGCTTTCCCTTTCCCCCACTGGAAAAGCAAACTTCTGCAGAGGGGTAATGTAAGCGCTCTGGAGGTGGGGAGCTGTCGTAGCAGCTGCGGCGTAAAAAGAGCCGGTTTGGACGACGTTGAGGACCCCCGTTCTTTAAAAGCAACAAAACGGCAGCCTGCGCATTCACTCCTGGGGCGGCGACATCACCAAATGCCAACAAGATGAATGATTACTCGCGAGATGAACGATAAGTCTTTTTTTATGCGTGTGTTTTCGGGTGAAAAAGAACGGGTCGCCGCGGCAGTGATTAGCAACAACGCAGTCCCTCTGAAGACGGGGAATTTGTGAAAGAGAGATTTTCACTGTCACGCTGATCTTTCACTACTGAGGCGGGGAAACAGCTGAGGCTGTTGCTATCTCCACATGTGGGAAGAGAACGGATGAGTACAGCTGGGAAGGGTGACTCTGGGAGGTAAAAAGAGATCAGGAGAGCTATCTAAATGAGATCTCTGCAGTCCTGACGACAGCGTATGTGTGTCAGTGTTCGAAAAACACATTGTATATATGTGTGTGTGTGTGTGTGTGTTTGCAGAGCTGTGTCTTTCCAAGTCAAAAAATGTAAATAGGTGATGTAAAAACCCAACTGTTTTTCCTTTTCTCTTTTGGATTTTGGAGGAAATCTCCTTAGATGTGCTGTATCTGACCGTACGAACCCCATCGAAAACAACTGCTTATGCAGAAAAAACGAAACCTCAAAAGGGTCGGTGACGCGGTTTCATCTATTTTTCACTGATATTAGTGATAAGAACTCTACACCACCGGGCCGAGCACATCCCACCAACCGCTGAAGGCAGCGAGACCGAGGTCCAGCATATTAGGAAAGGCCTACGATCCCGTGGCTACCCTGATTGGGCCTTTGCCAAATCGGAAACCGCCAGAAGCATAGAACAGGAGGAAGACAACAACAAACGGAAGAACATTGCCAAATCCGATGTTGCTGGTTTTTCGGAAAAACTACGAAGGGTTTTCAACAAACACGATATACCGGTACATGTCAAACCCCACAACAACCCGAGGCAACGAGAGCTGCACACAAAGGACAAGATCGAGAATGTGGTGTCTGCTGTCACCTGCACTGAGGACTGTGATGACATCTACATTGGGGAGACGAAACAACCTCTACACAAACGGATGGTCCAACACAAGAGAGCCAACACTTCAGGACAGGACACCGCGGTCCCCCTACACCTGAAGGATAAGGGCCGTTCCTTTGAAGACAGCAATGTTCACATTCTGGACAGATGGTTTGAGAGAAGAAGTAAAGAGGACCAATCACTGAAAGGAGGAGGGGGCCTTAGGCACAACCTTTCACCAACGTACAACGTCGTACTGGGATCAATACCAAGACCGGTAAGAACACACGGACCAGGACCTTCTGCACCCACCAAACAAGACCCACCACCACAACCAGCCGCCAGTAACGTCCACATGAGATTTAGTCCATATAATCTAACAGGTTCCACTCCTTTATTTCACATTCTGAGAAGTTTGGCTTCACCTTTTCAGATTCTAATCCAGGCAAATCCCCAAAAGTTGTACCTTTGTCCCCACCGAACAACACACCATGGCATAACAGCCCCCTTCCACCGAGTTTCTGACGATCAACTCTCCCATTTGCATGACAAGCCATCATAACCTATAAATTCAAGACCAGCTTCCAGGACAAGAAGATTTTGACAAACATTACAGGTGTGCCTAGGTTCCTGTTCATCTCCGCAGTGCCCCATAAATCCCCCACCCCAAGATGGCTCACATTGGTCACATGGCCCCTTCCTGTACCCGTACCTTCTTTAGGGAATGGCATCACGATATCGAATGGCAGATACACAAAACAAATAGTTATTTCATTCCCATTTTCCCAGGAAAACTTCACTAATCACTCTCACTAATCTTATCTTTGAAACGTAAGTTCGGTATTTCGACTGGACCAATAATGACCCTATAAATTTACGTATTTTTTCTTGCAACTTTTCATTCCTTTCTTGCTGGTTATCACGTAATCAGGTTTTCTTTTGAAATGCTTTTTATTTAAAGGTTATTTCTCCCGAATCCCAATGGTAGTTTTTTTTTCAACAAATTTATTGATGATAATTTAAAAAAAACTCCTTGATGAGATTGTTTTTGACTTTCTTTGTCTACATGCCACTTCACAAATGGTACTTTTCCATTACTTTGAAAAGTATGGTTGATTTTTATAAGAAGTTTGAAAAAGTGATGGAAAAATGAATATTTCAGAAAATTTTCAGAAACAGAAACGAAGCCTGCAAAACACATATGAAAGAGGTCCAATAAATACTGTATTTACCGTCACCAAAAAATTAAGTTTCACATGATTTGAGCTTGCCTTCCTTTTTATTCAATTGCAAGAAAAATGCATTACGCACAAAATGCACTATCTACTACCAGAGCAAGCAGCTGCATCTTAGGAAAAATAATAAAATTAATAAATAAATAAAAGCAAATTGCACAACAATGAAATATTACATGATTCTCAACAACACAATAGCATAAAGCACCACATCCTTGACACCATTTGTGATGCTGCTTATTTGCAGTTGGTACGATTTAAGGCCATAATAACGCGTGCACATCCATCCATCCATCCATCCATCTTCCGCCGCTTATCCTGCACTCAGGGTCGCGGGGGATGCTGGAGTCTATCCCAGCTGTCATCGTGCGAGAGGTGGGGTACACCGGGGTACATCCTGGACTGGTCGCCAGTCAATCGCAGGGCCACAGGTATCGACAAACAACATTCACTCACTCATTCGGGGTAAATTTCCCCAATTTTTTCCAATTAATCTGCTGCATGTTTTTGGACTGTGGGAGGAAAGCGGAGGACCCGGAGGAATCCCACGCTAATCTAATCTTTGAAAGCAAACTCCACACAGAAAGGTTCCCTGTTGGAAGTGAACCAGGGTCCTTCGTGCTGTGAGGCTGCAGCACTAACCACAGCGCCAGCGTGCCGCCCTACGCGTGCACATTAGCACAAAAAAACTAATACAAAAAAAAAGACACGATTGAAAAAAAATTGAAAAATTGTTTGCGCTATCAACACTGTCAAGCCTGTGAGAAGAAGGCTCCGCCATGTGAGATTAGCTTTAATGCTGCAGGACAAACATCTGTTCAAACAGCCATTCAAACAGCATCGACACCCGTGCCAAACAGGCGTCTCTTCCTTTCAAAACTCTTTCCATAGACTTGCCATTACAATGAGCAGCAGTCAAGGCTTTAAAAAGAGTGACTTGCAAACCCTGCCAGGCACTCTGTGACAGATTTTTTTTTAACCCTGGAGTCATGGTCTGATGTATCTGCGTGCCTTTTGGTGTCATCGTGAGTTATCGTTGCCAAATAAGCCACAGAGTGAACGGAAGATCTTCTTTGATATAAATCGTGTAATTTATCGCAATGATATATCGATATACTGCGGGCAACATCTACGTATGTTAGAGAGCACAGGACGAAACCAGACACACGACCAGCCTTTATTTCATGCCGAATGAACAGAACCTGTAGCTGGTAGCGTCGACTGCAGGTCACCACCTCCTAACCATAAGATTTAATGCTTGCAGCGGAACAGAATCAATTATTCACAGACACAATTAAAGCTAAAAATGAAACAAAAAGCTGACATTTAAAGGAAAATGAAGTGACTTGCTGGCATAAAATACAGTACATATCTGTGAAACACACACTTCATCACATGAAATACAGTCCTCAGCAGTAGAACTTGACCAATACTGTTCTGTTTTTCTTGAACTGATGGTGAAAGCAATATCTGTAAGTTGAGCCACATGGAAGAGCTCAAATGATGTCCAGGAAAGCCTATCCTGTCTGCACTAGCGGCCCTTCATCAGTGCATGATAGCAACCTCACATCTTCTCCCGATGTTCCCAGCGGGCATGGTTTGATCCAATGCTGCGGTCCTGCCAGGCGCCCATTTTTCCGATGAATATTGAAGCTATTATTGCATCATGTCAGCTCGAACCACGAAACCGTTAGCGCTCCTGTTATTATTTGTTATGGGGTCATTTGCGCCAGTCCCTCCCGAACTTCATCCCATCCATCTCGATCCAACTATTGCTTTTTATCGCTTTCTCCTTGCCTCTTGCTATCTCTCTTTCTACCCCAAGCGATCGAGGCAGAGAGCCGCCCACGTTGAGCTGGGATCAGTCCAAAGTTTCTGCCCGGTAAAAGCCGGTGTTCCTTCCCTCGCCACTTTTCCCAAGTGCTTGTTCATGGTGGTAAATGCTGGGTTCATAAATCATTTTAAAGGCTCCAGGCCTGCTCTCCATGTAAAGTGTCATCGGACGACGGTGTTCTGATTTGGTGCCATACAAATAAAATCTGACTTGACTTGACTGATGCGAACGTCAGCTGTTGCCATCACATAAATCAAGAGGCGGCTTTCAGACGTCCTCACACTGACATCAAAACGGGCATTCAACATTTACACGAGGCTCCTTTCCAGCCTGCATGGAAGATATATACAACAAATTGACGGGGTATTTAAAATTTTAAATACTGATCTATATGCACCGTGATGTGGGGTAATCTGTCGAGCTGAAAACAATTTATTCATTCATTCAACAGGCTCTGAAATATTTTTTTAAGGATTAAAAAAACAAGACAGGCTGCGCCAGACGACAGGTGGGAATAACTGAAAGCATCTTTACCATTGAAAACTAAGTACGTCCTGTGGTGTTTTTTTCTGGCCTAAAAGCACTCTGCTCCCCGCGAGCCTCTTTCTTTCCAACCCATTATCCACACAATCATGTTAAACCTCTGACTTAATCGTTCATTATTGATAGCTCTGCGAGGGGCCTTCACTCCTGCTGCTGTCCAAGGAAAAACGGTTACGACTGAGATGTAAAAAGGATGCAGGTTCAAGTTTCTTGGAGCATCCAGCAGCTGCAAGGCAGCGCAGCCATATATATGTGTGTGATGTACGGGTTGCGCGTTGATGGAAAATGATGGAGGATGACCCAGCATGTTTCCTGCGTGTTAGCGTGAGCATGCTGCTTCAAATAGCCGCGGCGAAGGGGAGGAGACGGCATCAAAAGAAAGATCGACAGAATTTTCATAAGAACAAATTAGGCTTTGAAAACTGATTAGCATAAACTCTCTTCATTCATCAGCGAGTTGACAGCTTTCCCGTATCATCGGGACTTGGGATCCCGTTGGAATCGCGGGGTGGCACGACGAGTGAAGCAGGGGTCGAGCGTCCGTAAACGCAATGGCAAGGCCTGCTGTTTATGGGGCAGATAACACGGCAGAGTATCAATCCCCTGTGTTTCCGTCAAGGACACTGAGCAAAATGTCAGCTTTGACAGATGATGCGGGCCGGGATTTTCACCATGACAGTGTAGAGCCCTATCCAGTTTACGCGACCGCTTTTGAGCCACGTCTACTGTGGCCATTAATCCCAAGGAAGCCACACATGCAGCACCAGGGGTGACCTCCTTTTAGAGAGTAAAAGGTCATGTGATCATGCACTTATGGACAGAAAGGCAAAGACAAAGAACATGAGCAAACAGGGGAATGATAAGGAGCTGCTTGGTTGACAAGCGGGTCAATCAGAACATCTTTCTATTGAATTGTTGCAGTGACATATTAAATGAAAAAAACAACAATACCCACCACTTGCAGCATAATTAAACCGCAGTGATATTAGCAGTAAATCATGTGCAGCCTTACAATAGAAGAAAACCAGACACCAGAAGGTACCACCTGGTAATTGCTAAGAATTCTGTCAGAACACAGAAAAAGGAAGTTTTTGCAGTTTTAAGCGCTGGTTGCTGGCAGCAAGCGGTGTAAAAATGAATTGAATGAAATCCACACGTCGATTATACAAATCGTGACCAATCGCAATCGCAAATCGATACAAATTTAAGATATTGTGATGTCATCACAGGTCCCAAAATCAATTTGTTGTCTCCACATCAAAATGAAAAAAAAGCACTATTTCTATGATCTGATCGTTATTGTTTATCAGTCGCAGTTGAATTGAGGATATCTTAATTTCGGTTGATTTTTGTGAGCCAATATAAATATACAGATACTTTTATGTAGGTATTTATAACCTCATATCAAATGCAGCTCCTAAATAAAACCAAATTGTATCCTGGCAGACTTTTTAATGTCCACAATGATATTGATTTACAAATAATCAGTATCATTGTGAAACCTGTGAGTTACTGTACTGGCAACCGGTAGATAGAAAAACAACAATTTCAACAAACAATAGCCTCCATGTAAGGTGATTTTTATTTGCATGGACTGTAAAACATGATGAGCGTCTTAAGAAATAAATCAAAACAATAATGGTAAAATTAGTGAAGGTGACAGACAGTTTACGTGTCCCTTTGGCTTTTCAGTCCAGGTTATTTATATCAGAGGAACAACACACTGCACAATGGGGGGAGTTATCTTAACAGCACAGGCCGGTGTGACTCACAACTCCACCATTAGCCCGCACGTTGTTGAGGAAAGATAAGTCCGACCAACACACGCGGAAGTGATACTTAATAAAACATTGATCAGACCACAAGAGCAGCCATCTCTCAGCCTTTCCTCTCAATCTCCTTCCCCGTCTGCCATCCATTCACTCTGCATGCTGGTTAAATCCCCACACCGCCACCGCTTCCACCTCACTTCTCTTAGCAGCGAATGGTAAATGGAGGCTTATACCTGCTGACCTACATGAGCAGTGTCTTGAGCAGCGGAGGTTGTGGTAATCCCGTTGAGAGTCTATCAGTAATGCCGGCTAGACAACTGGAGTTCAGGCACAAATACGTGCGATAGCAGGCAGAAAGTCCTGGACAGGAGGCGGCACGATAGCGAAGACTTCACGGTGTGATTTTCTCGGGAGGCAAATTCAGGTGCGAACAGCGAGCAAATCAGATTCAATGGCGCCTAAACAACACCTATTGACTTCATTAGATTCTCTTCTGTGTTGTTTTCAAATTCACTACTTTGAATTATTTTTGCATTGTAAAAGCCACTTCCAGGCTGCGTGAATTTTGCTGTTGTGGTAACAAAAGACTGTGGCTGTTGTTTACCCTGTGATGTCAGAGTCACCCCACTGGCTTTGGTTCACAGCGACATAAAGCTGGTTTGATTTCGGAGCGCAGAGGAGCCGCTCCGACACTCCTGACGGAAAAAAGCACAATGAATCCTTCACACACAGGCTTTGCCGGAGTGAGGAGGTCCAACACTGACGAAGTTCACTAAAAAAATAAAACAGACGCAAAGGTTAGGCAATGTGTGGTTTGCATGTCGGAAAAATATTCCATTTTACGCTACGTCATACTTTTACTTCGTTAAACTTAAAATGGGGATATGTATTCTGTGCTGTAAAACATTTTTCTTTTTAAGGATTTGAGTATTTGGTCGATCACCGCAGCCACACGTGTTGAATTAAGCTTCGCTAACTTTACTCCTGCAATTTTGAAGATAAGATATGTCTTTCAGAGAGATCAGAGGCCTCAGTTTGTGGAAGACAATATTCCCTGTAGACCTTATCTGCAGTCCTAACAATTTCTCAGTTGCGTAGCCAACGCAATTTAGACGCTGACCGAAAATAAGCTGGGGAGCCAAGACGAACATAAAGAAGAAAATTTGGGTTAAAAATAAAGAAGGCAGGTACAGAAGCCCTCAGTATGACGGGTGCCTCCTTTCATCGGCTGGAGGAAAACCCGACGCTCACTTAACTGACGTCTTTGAAATATTCCCTTTCATTTTGACCGCCTTCCTTGTCTCGACAAGTCTCTTTGTGTCCTAGATGTTCTGTGAAGGTGGTTTCTGCTGGTGTGGGCGCTCCGATGTGAGCGGACAGGCCGACACATTATTGTGTGGCCTAAAGTGGCGTTATGGGATGGGGGACGAAAAAAGATTGGTGTATGAACAAGGCATTACTGATCGTCTTTTTAAGTGAGTTAAACTCCCAGGACAGCCGACCAGGACGTTGTTGACCTGAAAAAGACGGGACATTTTTTCTCCCTCGATTGCTTGTAGAAAAAAAAAATGACAATGGTTTTGTTTCAAATTTTTGGTTCAAAGTTTTAATCATGGAAACTGACTGGGTTGGCATATCCTGAAACTACTGCGTTGCATTGCCTATTGAATGAAGAAGCATGGAATTATACATTATATAACACGGTTTAAATGTAAATAATGAAGAGCAAAGTCAATCGAGCGTCTCTTGAAGGATCTCTCTTTGTTTCAGCGGAAGTCTTAATTAGGTTTTTCCTCCTCCGCACAATGTACAGCAGCACGGCGCAGTGCCGTCATAGTCAAGTGTTTTCACCACAGGATTTTTCACCGGTCCTCTGATTGCAGTGTCTCTTGAGCACATGCAATGCTAAATATAGCCCGTTTTCCTTCTCCGGCCAAACGTCTTATGAGTTAATGCGGCCTGCTAGGCAATGGTTTCGGGTGTGGAAGGATGAGATGCATCAAGTGGAGATGTTCTCATCAGCGGATGTCAGCTGAGCTGCGTTTCAGGCTCAGCCGCAGACTCATACCAGTCCACATGACTTCACACACTGATGCTCAATGATAACGTGTCGGGATTAGGGTCACAGTGTGTCGATACGTGAAAATGAGTGTGTGTGTGTGTGTGTGTGTGTGTGTGTGTGTGTGTGTCACTCTTCGGGGCCGAGGATCTGTGGAAAAACCACAGCTATGAACACACGCACACACATACAGTATATATAGCTAGATTCTAGCCAGCCAGAGCTACGTGACCAGACTCAGGTTCTCTCCATGGGGTGAAGCCCAGCCCATTACTTTAACTTCTTTTCTCGATGATATGTACTGTCCCAGAAATAACTGCTGTATCGTTATCATTTTACAGTCCCTTCATGACTATTTTTCATCAATTTGGAGCAGCCGCAGTTGCAGTTAACATGGCAACGGTGGTTCAAACATAAGATGCCAGTCCTACAGCGCATTACATCTGCAGCCCGAAACATCTGCGTCACGTGCACTACATTTTACCTTGCTGAACAAGCGCTACACTCAAATACTAGGATTATCATTGTTATTATTATTGGTCTTTTTGTCAATCCGATGTTTTGTGCTTTTGTGTATAATTTAAATAGCGATTTTCGTGGCAAGCATTATTTGGATAGCATTAGAATATACCGACACAGACAATAGGGACGTAATCTCAAACAATTCTTTAGCATCAAATCAATGCCAAGAAGCTCAGATGCTTTATTATGGTATTACAAGAGCACACAGTACATTAGGTGCTGTAGATGGAGATACCGGGGAAGAAATACCGGCGCCCGCCAGTCTGCCTTTGGCATATGGAGGAAAAAAAACGTGAATATTTAAAGACATGTTGATATCAAGCCACCAAAAAGGACTCACAAATGATCAATGATACGGGGGCTGATTAACTTGGGATTGGTTGGGCTTTTGAAGGCGCACAGCCATGACTGGAAAAGAGTGTCCAGCAGAAGAGTGTCATGCTGAGATATCTTAACTGCAGACAAGCTTTCATAACTCGAAATTATCCTCCAAGAATGTGAGAGTCTTCAGACTGACAAACTTCATCAAGCATCATCATCCTGCTGAACACACTGAAGCAGTCCAGATACTGCAGAGCACCTACCGCTCTTCTACATGTCCTTCTTATCCATTTGTAAAACAGAAACGGACTCCTCTGCTCGTAAATAACTGGCACTGGGGCATTGTTTCATCCACGTGTTTCATTTGGTCGGGGGTAACACAGTGCCTCACAGAAACAAGGTCCCTGGTTCGATTCCAACTGGGGCTTTTCCGTGCTGAGTTTGCATGTTCTCTGTGTGCACGAGGTTGGTGAATTCACATTCACACCAACTCTCTGTTGATGCGAGCCAGAGAGTACGTCTCTGTATGTCCCCTTTCAAAATGTGTTCACAGTAAAAAATGATCCTGCCGTTGCCGCTGAGTTTTATGACAGTTTAAACGACAAAGGTTTTATGTCACAGGGTGTGGACGTATAAAAACCAGAACAGTTTATTTTTCTGTTAGAAACATCAGCACAACACTAGGAATCACAATGAACAGAAAAAGTCAGAGCTCCGAACTACACAAGAAACCTGATCGATGCATCTTCACAAATATTGAAATGCTCAAATTCTGCATTTGTCCTCTGACGAATAAGCTTTAATGATGAACTAAAGTCACACATTCACGCTTCTAAATGGATTCTTATCTGTGATAGTTACTGTTTCATTAATCCGCCACCAGAAAAATGAAAATATGAGCGTCTGTTATCCAATGAAAGGCTAAGGCTGACCATGTGAAGGATCTAGAACTAAAGAGCCCTTGTTGTCTAAGAGTGTGATAGAAAAATAAAAACAACTCGTATTCCAAAGAAAAACAATCAGAGCTTTCCCATGAAGATTCGACTGATTCCCCCTGCAACTGTTTATGAACTCATGACAGCTCTTAGTTCCATTCCCTCCTACTCAACAGGCATACACATTAATACACACACTCACACACACACACACACACACACACACACACGGGTATCGACTGGAGTGAGCAGAGAAAGCAGCAGCCATCATTACCTTGTCTGCTTGTAAAAGCACGAGGGTTGAAGCAATCATCACCCTTAGACATGGCGTTTCCTATTACTCAGTGAGCACACACACACACACAAACACACACATACACACACACACACACACACACACACACATTTGTGCATGGTCCATTTCTGCAGATGGATAAATTACAGGGCGGAAATGCAGAGTGGCACCGCTGTCCTGAGTTGAAGTAAGGAAGAAAATCAGCTCGAGGGGCAGCGGGGTGACGGGAAAAAACAAAGGCAAATAATTCATAATGCATTTTAACAGGCGACAGAACTGCACAATCAGGAGAGCTGCCTTTTTCCTGGAGCTTTGCAAAATCGACGAGGCAGCTGCTTACAGGGCTGAAAGTGGCGAAAGACCCAGTTTTGGGGAGGTCGTGCTATTTTAAGCTACACTACACTGCTTGCTACATAAATAACCGGTACCTTCACGATAACAGACCAGTCCATTTTTTGCCAAATAGGAAATAGAAGACTGTCTGATAATCAGGACCAAGACATTTAACTATAGAACTACTTCAACAGGTGGCTTCAAAAACTACTAAAGTCGTTACTAAAGTCAAAGCCTGTATTGAAGTCCAAGGAGAACACTGTGGAACGTGAGACCGACAGACGAGTGTGTTTATACGCGGCTGAAAATATAACAAGCATTACCATCACTCAGCTGAAGAACTTGGAAACCACCAGAGTGCAACCAGAAGTGATGGAGGAGGAACTTGGTATTGGAAAAAATCGTCAACCACTTACATCGTTTCCATCTTCGGTCGATAATTGACTCCACAGTGACTGATTTCTATGGGAAGTGGGATCCAATTTTCCCCGAGCGATCACTGGAGATTCATTTACATCCCTGAATGTCATGTCATTTTAAGACGAAAGCGATGCGAAGGGGTGATAAAAAGAAGAGAAAAAAAAAAATCTCTTTTTTTTTTAAATGTCTTCAAACCAGTGATGTTCAGATTTTAAAATAAAATTCACACGTTTAATCGGTTTTAAAGTCACGCTGGCTGTGTTGGGAACCAGTGATCGCTCTCCTCAGTTCTACTACTCAATTTCATGGAGAGCTTCTGACCTCCAGACAGGAAAAAAAAATCAAAGAAAACTTTGCACCAACTGGGAGTTCCTACTCAGAAACCGAGGCTCAGCTATCTGACCTCTACTTCATCGGTCCACGCCAGCTCACCATGGCTGTGGCCTTGTCAAATACAGAAAGAGCAAAGCTCTGGCTCGTGATGCATCTTGGCAAATCAAGCATTCGTTGAAGAATTGGCGAAAGACCGCAGTTTTGTCTCCAGATGTCCAATCAGAATCCATCCACTTAACTTGGTGAAGTGGACAGAGTCCCGCTGTGGACCCGAGGACGCGCCGGAGTGGATTATCACTCCACCGCAGAATAAGCACATGTTGGGGGAACCGCTCGAGGTACAAAATATGGATATCTTCAAAAAAGCTTATTCTAAAAGTTTTCAAATGACTCAGAGAAGACATACAGTTAGGGTTATCCCATACAGTAGATGGTAGCTGTATTCTGAGTACAATGTACAATTCCCTGGTCTCTGCCACTTGTATGCTCCACCTTTAAATACAAACCCCCAAAATATGTGAAGCCCATTTATATTTCAGCAGCATATGACTTCCACCCCCTTCTGTTCTTCTTCCTGTTAGTCATCACTGACTTACTAAGTTGTCTCTCTTCTTTTTTTTTTCCCCCTCAATTTTTTAAATACACAGGGGTTTTTTATGAGACTTGTGACTTGCTTAATTAGAGAGCTATATGCTGGCAGCGCTGAACGCTGCACAACCAGAACCCTGCAAGGCTTCTGAGAAGGAGGAACAAAAAAGAAACAGTCAGGCGCAAAACAAACCCCCGGTGGAGTACATACAGCTAACAAGTCTATAAAGTGCACATTTAGTCTCTTCTTACGCTAAATAGATTGCTACATATAACCCTTGCGTGAACTAGCAGGTCAATAGAACATTAAGCTTGAGTGATTCTTGGAGCATGTAAAATATAGTGGTGCACATTTTCCCAGTGCAATTGAAACTGCAAATATGTTGCCATTTTTTTTACCAGAAATAAGCGTATAAAGGACCGTTTGAGGTGGATATTGGACAAATAACATTGTAAGCATTGTGCGGACAGAGGCATATAGTGTACAGTTTAAGAGAGACACTAGACCAGCATTAGATGCAGCTGCTGCTGTGACAAGTTAAACAGCATTAACATGCCATCCACATCAGTGTGCATCTTTTTTTTCTTTTTTTTTTTTATATCAAGCTAAGTCGTCGCATCCCTCCTTTGTTGCAATTTCCTGCAGTTTCATGCCCGGGCATCAAAGAGAGCACAGCTGTGTCACTGGATGAATGCTTTAATCTATTCAGCCGGTACATCTGTGTGCTCTGTTTTACGCTACGTCATTAGCCCCCCCCCCCCCCCCCCCCCCCCCCCCCTTGTGTGG
>CAAKHD010000045.1:56719-93833 GCA_901007705.1 Fistularia tabacaria | reverse complement strand
GGCCGACCCCGGAGGGCCGGACACCCGAGAAAAACCCATCCCTGCAAAAAAAAAAAAAAAAAAAAAAAAAATGACAGATTTATTCTCTGCACGGATGCATCGCGAAGCAAAAAAAAAAAAACAAAAACGGCCAGAATGACAATGCTGTTTCACAGCCGGGCTTTACCACCCCCTCGGACGAAGAGGCTGAGACGCAAAACTACCACCTTTTGGGAAGCATTTCGCCTTTAAAGAGCGGCGGATCCCCCCCTCCGCCCCAACCCCCTGCTTCCCTCTTGCAAGGAGCAGCAGCAGCAGCAACCAAATGTCAGCAAAAACATTAATAAAAAAAAAAAACGCATCGTCAAAACGCATTGGTCGACTAACAGCCTCGACGCCTACCTGCTTGTTTCGGGGGTCGACGAGTTCACATGTCCCGGCGTTTTTTATTTTTTCGCCCGTTTCCGCGCTGTTTGCTTCATCCGCGGTGGGCACCGTTACGTGCCTGCCAGCGCCATGTTATCATCGGTGAGTGGAGGAGTGCGCGGTCCTTGCGCGCTACATCCGGGCTGTTGCGGGGGAAGAGCGAATGAGCGCGGCGGAGAGGGCGGAGAGCCGCCGGACGCTCAGACCCACAGCACCTGAGCGGCGGCACACTGTCATAGTAGAGGGGAGGGGAGAGAGAAAAAAAAATAAATAACAATGTTTTAAAGGAAACTCGTTTTCCCACATGATTTGTTTATTGTGTTGTAAGCGAAAGATATCAATGGTTGCAGTAAACTGAAAAGTGAAGGGTCGTGTTTTGGCGGCGCGAATGTTTGTCTCAGGTGTTTGTTAAGGAGGCGCTGCAACTTCGCACGCATTCCATGATGTACGCTGGATGTATTTAAAAAAGAAATGAAATGGATGTTTTCTAAACTGAGCTTCTTATTGACATGTTATTTGACAGGTCCTTTGAGCGACCGCCGATTGACTGTGTAGCCGTTAGCCCTCCGTTTCGGAATCAACACATCGAATCATGCTAACATTAGCAGGCTAACAGGTTCCTGACGAGATAATTCATGCTGGCTGCTGATTTCAAATATCATATATCATTTATATCATCATATATAGAGATATATATATATATCTCTATATATAGATATATATATATATATATATATATATATGTATTTTGTCAGCGGCTTCTTAAAATACTGGCCTAACTCATTTTTTTTACAGCTAAGTTTTTTGCTCAGAAAACATCCATGTTGAATTGGGGGCAGATTTAGGCAGAAAAAAAAAATGAGGTCAAAAATGACAACAAAAAAGTGACAGTATATTTATTTCTGATAACATAACATACATCCATATCAAAGCATTTTTTTGTCATCTTTAGTGTTTTTTTTCCAGTCCAGAGTGATTTAGGGCAAAGACTGCAATGCTGTTTCAACAATAGCACCCATTATGGTGCCGGGTATATTTGTAATAATGCTACAGATATTAGTTCAAAATGTATCTCCTTGCAGCTGACTAATTCGACTGCGACTGTTATTGACTTTGTAGCCTTTTTTTTGCCCAATGTTTCAGAATCTAAATGGCATCATGCTAGCGTGAGCATGACAACAAGTATACAACAATGATGATGACACATAAAATGCTAACATGCCACAGGTTTTAATCGGGGCGATCAATGGTGTTCTGGCTGACATTAGTCACTCAGAAATTATGGTTACCATTCAAGCGGTGGTGGGAACAGCTTCTGGGACTCAAAAGGGGGAAGCTAAACTATATCTTCTTTTTAATGGCCAGCAGAGGGCTACTTCACATGCTTTGAAAATAAACTAGCTAGTGTTAGCTGCTCCTTGATTTTAATTTCATGCAATATAGACTCTGCATGGGTGTGTTATGTCATATGAGCTGACAGGGCGCAGCTCTAGGTTTAGTTAGTCGATCTTTGTTCTCGCCCTCATGAGCTGTGGGCGGTGATCGAAAGAACGAACGCAAGCGTCCAAAATGAGTTTCCTCTGCAGGGTGTCCGGGCTCTTCCAGAGACATGGGGGAAGAAGCTTGGCTATCCAGGAGGGGCTCAGAGTGGAGCTGCTGCTCCCCCGCATCCAGAGGAGCCAGATGAAGTTGCCTCGGGCAACTGGACAACTCCCCGGAGAGATCTTCTGGGCACATCCAGAAGGCCCCTGGGAAGACCCAGGACACGCTGGAGGGACTATTGTCTCTTGGCTGGCCTGGGATTTGGGGGATTCCCCCAGAAGAGCTGCACAAAATGGCTGGGGACAGAGAAATCTGGGTCTCTCTTCTAAGGCTGCTGCCCCTGCAACCCCAGCACCGGATAAGCAGCAGAAGATGGATGGAGGATATAAAAATTCAATAAACTTGCATTTTTCTAAAAAAGAAAAACCTTTACAGACGTTTAATAGTTTAAAAAGGAGAAACCACCGTTGCATTGCTCCAGCTCTGCTGCAGCCTCTTCCAGACAGGTCAACCCCAAACTTCTGAACTATGGTAAGAGGGTTTCCCATAGAGTTGGAGGCGACCCAAGGCAGTGACGTCATGTGGCTCCTCACTGTCACAGAGGAGAGCTGCTGAGCTAAAGGGAACGTCAGATGTTTTGCGGTTGCTTAACCATAAACCACATTACATGGTGCAGTAGAAAATGCCACGGGCCCACCAAAGTCATTAGGGATTCATGAACTTTGCAATCCAATTTGACAAATAGCTGCTGAGATATTTCACAAAAAACGCACAGAAGCACGCACAAAAAAAGAGTCAATCTCAAGTCATGGGGATGACCTTTTTAAGTAATAGTCATTAAATACTTCTTGAAGAAGCATCAGAAAATATTTTGTTGTCTTTCATCATCTTAGTGAGGAATGACACGTTCCCAGACATTTCAAAGGCAACAAAAAACATTTTTATCATTCTTTGATGCTACAAAAGAAAATCACTTGTGCATTGCTGTGCATTTCCCATTGCAGCCACTGAGTGGCTTCAGGAGGCTAAGTATTGAGGCTAGGCAACATTTTTCTCAGGGGACAGTGAGCTGCACATACTACCCTGACGCTGCCGTCCGTGTGGCCATGCTGCTGCATCTCAGCTGTGTCAGAGGCCTCATCGATCCCCCGTCCTGGTCTTTGACGTGCTATTTGTAACACAGGGTTCCTCCTGAGACCGAACGGTAAGTGAACACGTGACGACACAAGTCAATTTCTCCTGCCTGAGAGGAGTGTACACTATTGTGCATGCAATTGTCACTCCTGCAGAACAATCAGACAGGAGCTTCCCCGTGTTCAGCCTTGCTGAACGTCACCACTGGCTTGCAAAGATACATGTAGTTCAAGGTGACCAACTATTCCATCAAAGTCAAAGCTTACCACCAGGTAAATGTACACAAAATAGTGAAACATCAGCATTTTCCAGGAAATATAAGATACTTTTTGTTAGAGGATCCCTGGTTGGATTCTGACAGGGATCTTGCTGGATAACCGGTAGAGATAATGAATGAATGTTAAACTCAAACTGCCATATGATAACATGCTATTACATCCAAGATACTTGTAAAGTTGATACTATATTAGTCATTGCAAAATTATTGTTGCATCTTTGTTCATTTTCTTACAGCTTAATCTTTTTAAGTACTTCTTACACTAGAAATCTTGAAATAAATGTCACCTGAAAGCTTTGTCATTTTAATCTTTGTGAAGGTGCTTTTGAATTGATGATCCCTGTAAAGTACATCCTTTCAAACTCATCACTCTTCGTGATCTCGAAACTAACCTGAAACTGTTTCATGGAAATTGATGACATTTTTGAGTGATAATGTAAAGCAATAAAAGGTTGATTGTAAAAATACACACTTTGCACAAGGACACACACTCACACCAGCGTCTTCCGTCCAAGCAAAATACCACCATTTGATATTTTCCGCGCTCTGATGGTTTGCCCTTTCGGAACGATACTATCCCAACCTGCGCCGTCTCTCACCACCCGTAAATCCCTCTGGGAAATGTGAGCCTAGATTATAAGAAGTGGGAAGACCCCTTTAATTCAAGACAATTCTGGGCTGTGCTACGCTTACTGTGGGTTTTATGTTCAGCCACATCTATCCCTTTCATTTCACCACATCAGAGGGGTTGATGAGTTTTTGTATTTTTTTTTGTGAGTGGATACTCAAACGTGCTGCAAGCAGGTGCACTGTTAGGCCACTACTGGGTGAAATGAAGTGGGCCGATATGCACATAAAAGCCCTGAAGTGACGCTTGAGAGATAATGTATCCTGATAAGCATCATATGGTCGCCTTCTTTCAGGCCGACTGTAAAAGGTTAGAGATGTGCAGTAGCTTGATGTGGCATCAGTTAAGATATTTAGGTGCAAAAACAATTGTTGGCCAATTGTGGCCGACCCACATAGAAGGGGACTGGGAATCCAAATTAAGGATCATGGGGCCTGGAGTGAGAACACCAAAAGGAGCACCAAATGAATGGGATAACAACTAGATCCTTAAAGCAGTCGGCTGTTTTACTTTCACATGACCTAAATTATTTTGCTAAAATACCTGAAAATCAGCTTTGAATTAAAAAAAAAGGATCTGAATGCCAGAAAAACATGGGTGATTGAAAAAATTCAAAGAAAAACAAGAAGTTACCTGACCATGTTTAAGAAATTTGTAAAAAAGAATGATGAGGAAAATATCCAGGAAAATAACAAAAGAAAAAAATCTGGAAAATTTAATTGAACACTCATTTATCTATTCAATGTCATTCAACGCACTCAGGGTAGGCTGGAGCCTATACCTGCTGTCCTTGGACGAGTGGCGAGGGTCGCCTTGGATCGGTCACCAGTTGATCACAGGGACACATAGAGACAATAACCACTCATTCTCTTGGCTGGGAAATTCAGGGTCTCCAATGAACCCCCTGCATGTTTCTGGACTGCGGGTAGAAACCAGAGAACCCAGAGGAAACCTGCGCAGACACGGGGAGATCATGGCGACTCCACACAGTTACTTGAACCAGGGACCTTCTCGCTGAGAGGTGGAAATGGTAACTGATCACCACTATGCCGCATAGGAGTGAAAATGTTTTGGGGGGAAAAAAAAAAAAATCTTGTCAGCATTACCTATCTGAGTGTCAAATCGCTGATGCTATAATTGTCAACTCCTGATTCGGACCATCTTCAGAAACCGCTTTGCACCTCAGGGAGGGAGGACTACCTGCCATATGACTTCTTTGACACCCCCATCTAGTGGCAGAAGAGGGGAGCACAGAGGTTACTAGAGTGCACGTTAGTGTGACAGCTGGTTATTATCTGATTAAATAATGTAATTATGTAATGTTTGATCTCATTGAGAGCAAGCAGGACATTTATTCTAAACATACACATACATATACACATTCACCAATGCAGACATTTCAGTGCCTGCCAAATTGTAGTGCTGTACCCATGGCAACTGCAGAAAAAAAAAATATATATATAGATATATAATCATCTCCTTCATTCTTACTCCTACTTACGCTCTATCTTCAGTTGTATCTTTCCTTGTTTTTTTATAAGGCACAACAGCCCCTTTTTCCCCTCAGCCACACAGGTTTGGAGGAACAATATTTCACCTTGGGTTGTATTTTCCACTCTTCGGTTTACCTCGTAGTTCTTTTGCCCAAATACTGCAGGCTTCTAGGTATTTTACCTTCAGTGCTGAAGAGGAGGAAATGGAGCTAAGGAGGTTACAGCTTATGAGTGTTGAAACAAGGCCTAAAGCCTATCAGAGGCTAATGCCATCGCCGTCACATTGGAAAACCCTGTGCCTGCCAGAACGCTCTCTTCTGCCTAACAGCAGCATGCCTCACAGTTGCCTCCTTTCCCCCCCCACAGCTCCCTCATTGGCTGAAATTACAAAATGAGATCTTCGAGAAGTGACATCACCGCTTCTGCTCCCATAGACAGCATATGTCATGACCACATGGTAATCATCTACTCAAATGAAGTACTCTGAAATCCTCTCTTATTCAAATTGAACTATCTTTGTCACTCAGTCATTCAGTTGTTTTTTTTTTCTCTAAGCCACACTAACAGGTTGGAGTTGAGTGCAGGAAACCAAACGCTGTTGGTTTCAGCACATGACAGGACAACCAGGAGACAAAACCAAATGTTCGGGAGTGTTCACTGGCGAGAAATCGCATTTGACAATATGCAGCCCAAGCAAAACAAACCCCCCAGAGAACACACGGGAAGCTTGGCGTCCAAATGCGGCTCACTTTACTTGAAACGCTTTGCTTTGTTCAGTTGCCTCTCTGTAAATGTTTAAAGTTTCTTGACCTTACTATTAAAATTAGCAAAATCAAGAGTGTTTGATTCTGTGATGATGGGATTCTTTGCCCTGTGGTTTGGAAAGCTTTTAGACTCAGACAGACTTATTGTGCACATGGAATAAAACTTCATCACAAGTAGGCCAGCACTAAAATTATATATATCAAAGTACATAGTATGTCAAGTTACGATGGTGAAAGTGACTTGGGAAGTTAATATAGAATTCCAAAAGGTGATGGTATGAGTAATTGCAAATGTAATTGCAAATGTGTGAAAATGTGCATAGACATCCACTGCAATAACATTGAATATTTTAAGCGTAGCTGGGCAATTTTTCTGTATTTTGAAACTTTATCTGAGATAAATATGCAAATCAGTGACTCTGAAACCTTTCGCCATAGCCTTTGTTTTTTTTTTTCCTGTAAATTGCATTGAATTGAATCTTTTTGTTTCATTTTTAATTGACATCTAATTCTTTTGTTTCCTGATATTGCTTGTTTAGTTTATTTTTTTTCCCTCAGACAAGGTAGAAAACACCTATCTATGTTCCCCTAGACTTTTTCAGGAGGTTGTAAAAACGTGACTGGTTGCCTCTTATGGAGATACATACATCTCCAGCGTTTTCAAGTACATGGTGTGGCAAAGGCTTTTCTGCAGGTGAGATCTTTTCAGCCGAACACGTTGCTTGTTTTGGCCACTGGGGGGCAGCAGTGGGAGCTAAGGGGTAGTTGGCTGATAATTACCTCTGCATATGGGATGATGCTTGCTGTGCCTCTGTCAGCAGGATCTGCTCGGCCTATATTCACCAAACCTTGAAATAAAAGAGCTTTTAACACCATAAAATAGCATTCTTTCGACGTGCATCTTGTTTTGGCCTGTTAAACCATATTTGGCTTTGTCAACCTGAGCCTTGCAGTTTTATGTGTGTGTGTGTGTCTTCATTCGTTCAGCTTTACTTTCTACTAAGCAAACATGATGTTGCAGCTAAAAATAAATGTAAAATATACTAGTCAGCACAGTAAAGACAAGGTGAAATTCAACACAGATCCGTGTGACCACACACACACACACAGACACACACAGACATACAACCCCTCTAAAGTGACCACACCCTTCTGAGGCTGCAGGATTCTCTCGTGCACTCATGAACTATTCATGACGTGTGTTTGCACGTGTGTCTCTGTCTTGATTTTTCTTGGCTCATATCAAAGGTGATACACTGACTGTATGGTTTTTAATGTAACAGATAATTATAGCCCTGCAGACGTCTGTGGAACATAATCCCATTACAGGAAACAGCCAGATCGCAAGAGATTAGCGTCGCTTTTCTATTCTGTCTTTTATGACAAAGCGTTTATAACATATTCACTACATACTTCATGGGGTTTCAAAACTGGTCTGCAAGGGTGAAGAGCTGAAATTGTGCTTTAACTTTTTTTGGCGGAATTTAACTAATTTTAATTTATTAAATGGTAAGCTTTGCGTTAGATGATAGACCTAAATCTGGGTTGGGAGCATCGGTAGCAGATAACATCAGCATGTATGCGAGGCTCGGACCAGGGTGGACACACCCTACTATAGACAGAGGACAGGACTTTTTGTTACCAGCTGTTAAAATTCAAGAAAAAAAAACCCTGACGAAGACAAGAACATAAAATGAATCATATATATGTATATATATGTGTGTGTGTGTATGTGTGTGTGCGTTTATGTATATAAATTAACCCCATATGAATGCTTCAAAGAGATGCAAAGGGTGCAGATGCAACTAATTTTAGGATATACAACCACTAGAGTATGTCCAAAATAACCAAAACAATAATATTTGTAAAGGCTGGTTCATTAGCAAGTTACTCACATGCAACTGAGTAATGTCTAAGACACCACCACTGTGTTTGTGTGTGTGTAAAGCCAGGCTAAAATATACCACAACACCACACAATGAACAGAATCCCACCGCAGCTGCGTGAATTGTGCATAGCTGCTAATAACGGCATCAACACGGCCAGACGTAATGACAGTACTGGGCGACCAGGCACCAAAACAGTCTGAAAATTCAGTCTTTTTTACTACACGTCGTGAAGAATGTGATCGCTCCCCCGGCAAGAGTCTAGACCTAAAAGACCAACCGTAAGGTCTGCACATCATTTGTTTAGAGCAGTAATGTGGTTCAGTTTTGGAGAAAAGCTAAGGACCCTTATCTCCCTTCTCCTGCTTCTGCTGGGATGGTGCTCAGCACAGGCCGAGCAGCAGTAAGCCTTATCTGCAGGAGCACAGGCATTAGTATTTGACAGTTAACTTCGTATAAAACTAAACCCTGTATAAACCGTATAAAAGAGGCACCTTGGCTGCACTGAACACTGCTATAATCTTGCATATCTAATCTGTGCTGCTCAGGACCGGAGGACCATCGGGTCTGGATGTCACCAAGCGAAAGTGCTCCTGATGATCTAACGTCTGACGGTACCTGTTTCTGGTCAAAGGTGAGATGGTTGCAGGTTTGTGGAGGATAAAAAACAAAAAAACAAAATAAGGGCCTGAACCCTGGATTCCACAATGAGCTAAGTCATAACTTCTTGTTTTGCCAGCCTCAAAAGAATATTACAAACCACCTGCATCCCCTGATTTTCCACTTTTGGAGCCAGGGGCTGCTGACATGGCAAGAATTACACGCATGTTGTTGCTTTTCAAACAAAGAATGGCCACTGGTTTCAATCAGCGTCTGTTGAATGTTACAAAAACAATTTTTTGAAGAGGATGCTCTGCAGGGAAGTCTGGAAAAAGTAAGTAAAAATAAAAAATATGGTATGAGCTGCTAAATCAACTGCCAGGGGTTGTACGCATTTACTGATGATTATTTTTGCTATTGGATAATTTTGTAAATGATATATAAAAAACATGAAATGTATCAATACTTAACAGAATTAGTAGGGTTCTACTTCCTCACAGCCTGAGCTGCGTTTGTATGGGAGAATGACAACAGGTTCAGCTTGACAGACGTGGGCCTGTATTTTGACGGCCCCGGTCTTTGTCATGGCAACCAGCATACAGCGGACAATGTGTAAATGATGCTCTGCGCCCGCTAATAGAGTTGAACAGTGGCGACCCAGTCAGACAAACATCGGGAGCAGAATTCCCGGAGGATTACTCTTCCACATTCTGAGAGGTTCTGCAGTTTCTGGCATTTCTGAGCTGAGATTACGCTCTAATCTAATAGCGGCGAGAGAACAGCCAGTGTAATTGTGCAAATGCACATCGGAGTGTTATTTGTTATGAAGTCGCCTCTGAGATTTATTGGATGATTTTATGGAGATTTATTCGGCCGAGTTTCCCCCTGACATTTTCTCATACTCAATTGTAATTTATGACATATTTGTGCCTCGTTTGAGACTGATGTTGCCATAAATATTACCTATGAAAGCAACAAATACATCATCACGGACATCAATCTCTATAAAAATACATAGGTGTGTGTGTGTGTGTGTGTGTGTGTGTGTGTGTGTATGGATTTATGTATTTTAATAAACATAACGTATCGAAATATATGTCAAGACACTGTTCTGAACGGGCTTCATAGTTTCGTCTGAAGCTGGTGGTCTGTGATTTTCAGGAAACAGAAGAAAGAAATTAAGTGCCAGATGTGGGACGCAGCTCTGAGAAGCAGCTCACGAGACGTAAAATAAAAAATAAAAAAAAAACAATACACAACACAACACTTTAGATTGGTCTATTGATGAATTTCCAGACACAGGGCTCGAAGTCTTTGCTTTGGATTTCCGCCCGTTACAGTTCTCTGAAGATAATTTCTGTGAATTTTACTCCGTTTAGCAGCAGTTCTTATAATCTTTCATATACATGGAGACTTGAAACGTATAATCTTACACTGAGGAAATCACTCTTAGGACTTGGACTGCTGGAATGAGAAGTAAATTATGGAGCTTACAGCATGATCTGAATTTGGGGAAATCTTGAAAGGTATTGGGGTTCAGTCTTATTCCCAAGGTTACTTTTTCAGCATCAATGGAGAATATAACAAAAAAGAAGACATCTTGTTCTCTTCTCTCTCTCATGAAACATGAGCAACAATCACAAACCCAATATACAGAAAGATTCAAAAGGAAAAAAAAACATATTCCCAGTTAAAACATATGAATACTTTTGAGGGCTAGTTACTCAAAATATGTACATTTTTAGGTTTGAATCTAATAAAATAATCATAAATTGTTCTTCAATATTTATTCTAAATTCACTCGGGAATCGCCCAAAGAAAAGCACTGAGTCAAGATGCATGAAAATGTCCACAATCCCAGAATCGGGTAAATAAACCTGAGTCAGAACCTGTGACTCGTGAATATCTGGACAGACAACAGACCCCTGGATCTTATTCTGGAGATACCCATGGCAAACATGGCGCCGTCCCATGACGCCCCGGCAGTGAAGTAACCATGTGTACACGAAAAAGGAAATCCACAAGAATGATCATGTACAGTTGAAGGGTACAAAATGGCACTTTGGAGTCCCCATCAATCACCACCTTGACGTCCTTTAATTTAAGCCAAAAACATAAATCATAGACTGTCTGAATATGTGCAAAGGGACCGAAAATAACTTTTGTTGTGTTTGTGTTGCGTTCCCACGTTCGTAAACATACTACTCATGAATACGTTTTAACAAGTGAGGATGTTCCATTGTCTCAAAGTGAGGAGTGGCCTAGAGCTGAGGAGTTCTGCCCTATAAAAGCCCGTCCTTAGGGTCCGAGAGATTCACCTAAATATCCCACACCAGCCTGCTCCCGTTTGCGCCGCCGGACCGAGGACAAGAGAGGAGGTAACTTTCATTTTTCGATTCTATATCAGGTGGCCGATGCGAAAGAATGTGTTTCTCTCTTGCAGCGTGAGACGCGCATGGTCACAGTGCAGAGACAAAACAATTTCACATAAAAAAGGAGCGTCATCTTAAAATACTTGCATGTTGAATGGGCTAGGGTCAAAAACATGGTTACCATAAACTATACAACACTATGGTTAAATAATTGATGTTAGTGCTTTATTGCAAATAGAAAAGGTAGCATATATATATATATATATATATATATTTGTTCAATTATTTATTTTTGGGCAGCACAGTGGTGCAGTGGTTACCACTTCCATCTCACAGATAGAAGGTCCCTGGTTTGATTCTGATTGCATGTTCTCCCCATGGTTTCCTCGGGTTCTCCGGCTCTTGCACACAGTCCAAAGGCATGCAAGAGGTTCATTGGAGACCTTTAGCTGACGTGAATATCTGTGGAGGTTCCTAGTCATCCAAGTCAGAGTTAATTCTTGTCAAAATCTTCTTCTCGTAGCAACTGGACTTGATATTCTTTCCTTGGAGACATTTTACCTGTCATCCAAGAGGCTATCAAACTGAAGAAGAGGTGAAACGCCTTCAAGAGAGGCTTCTTCAGTTTGAGGAGCCGCTCTGATGAGAGGTGAAACATCGTCAAGGGAAAAAAAAATCAAGTCCAGTTGCTACGAGAAGAAGATTTTGATGAGAGAGTGATGGTTGTATGTCTCTATACGACTGATAAGTGCAAGAGTGAATGTATGTTGTGTGTTTTTGTATGTGGCCCCTGTGACTGACTGACGAGCAGTCCAGAGGGAACCACACCTCTCGCCCAATGACAGCGCAATAGACGATGAATGAACTTATTCATTTATTTATATAAACTGGTACTAAACTGAGAAGGAAAGTAAATATCATGACTGGTTCACCTGAATGATTATCAGTATATTATCCAAATAATCTGTGGTCACAACGTCAGTGTTTTATTCCAGCCAAAGACTGATCGTCATCCCAAGTCGATTAAGCGACTCGGAGGCCACTTCAATGAGCCATTATGTTCCTGATTGACTCCGGATGATTTCTTGGCTCATCACTCAATTCAATTACCACGTCCCGCGCCATCCAATCAGCACTTGCTGAGTTGGACAATCCGCCAAGCATTTGCTTGCGTCTGGACGTCTTCAACAATCTACGGGGCCCTCTGGTGGTCACTGAGGGGACTGTTTCTTTCAAACCTCGGTTTGACAGCAGCTCTCATTCTACATTAATATTCTCTATAAGTCAGCTTTTTTCATACAAACATGGATAGAAAATTATATATTCATATTATTCTTATATCAGCAAACAGGAGACATCTTGAAAACTGCAGAGAAAACAGCTGCATCAAAAAATAGTGACAGCGAACCACTAAGATATGTAAGCCCCTTACAGCCCTCCTTAAAGTTCCCAAAGCAATATGTATGGATTAATTAAAAAAAAGTAAACTGATCTGTTGTGAAATAAAGGGGTATTTAAATAATTAAAGAATATTTAAAAATAAGCTTTTCATGAAGTTTGAGGAGGGGTATATTTATCTCTTAAGAGTGAATGTGAACCTGTTTGTGGGAGGAACACAAACGGATTGTTTGTCTGTTTTGAGGTGAATCTCTGAGATTATTAAAATATATATCATTCATGTGTGTTAAATTGTATAGAGGTGTACTGAACACTTTATTGTTATTAGCTGGTTCCAGGAAAATAAAGTATGCTCCTTATTATTCATGCAGTTTTTTTTTACACATACAGCAAGATAAAGAGAAGAGCGATGCAGAAACTTTACTGAAGGGGGAACTATTTATTTATTTGGAGTTCAACCATTATAAATTAAAATAAATGAAACAACGCTGGGGAAAACTGTCAAGCTTGGGGATTAGACTAAAAATGTGAAAACATATAAGCTTTGTTCCAGCATCCGTCACATAAATGAGCAGGCTATAGTTGAGGTGCATAAGATGCTTTACATCGCTATTTATGCATTTGCTGGCACTGTTTCGTTAGTCCCGGACTGTCTTGTGATAAATTACGCTCATGTGTTGTGACAGGCAGCATGGATGTAAGTACCTCATCACACTCTCAGATCGCTGCACTGGTAAGAAACTCAACTCATTACAATTTTCAATCTGAATAAAAAAAAACTTGAATCTTTTGCTTGGTGCTTGCTGAAGTTGGTGTCCTCCATCCTGTCAACCCTCTCTCTCCCTCGCATCTCCATTCTTGCTCCTGACCCTAATCTCTCTCTACCCGCCCCCTCCCCCACTCCCCCCCAGCATTCTGACCCTTTGTGTGGTGGCTGCCCCCCCCCAGGTTCTGCCCCACAGACTAACAGTGTTTGGCCCACCATGCCGTCTGGGGCCGGGTTCCCTGCATGGCCAGGACAACCCGCCCAGCCAGCGCCGTGCTGGACTGGTCAACCAAACACCCCCTGCTGGCCCGGGACTCAACCCGCCCCAGTATCATTCCCACCCCCGATGACAGTTCCAGCACCAACCCAGGCCATACCAGCGTCCTCAGTCCCGACAACAAACATCGCCCCCACTCCAGCTCCCGCCCCAGCTGTGGCTCCGGCTCTAGCTCCCATTATGGTTCCAACTCAGGGCCAGGGCTGTCAGCCCTGCTGGCCGGGCCCCCAGTACCAACCCCCCCAGCAGCCGACTCCAGTTCAAGCACAGGTACCTGTTCAAGCTCCAGCCGCATCACCTCTCCCGGCTCCAGCTCCAGCTCCAGCTCCTGCCACGAGCCTCCACCCCCATCTGCCAGGGTGGCCTGCTCACCCTGGGTGGCCGTACAACCCTGGACAGTCGGGATGGCCTGGGCAACATCCAGCTTACGGGCCTCCACACTGGCTCCCGCCCACATCTGGACCATTGGTGAGTGAAACAAAAGAAATCAGCAGTTTTATATTGCACGTTATCAATGAGCAATGATGGGCTGATGAATGGATGTGGAAAAATATAAATAGAAAGTCATATGATGAAACCCTGACTCGTCTGTTCTTCTCTTAGAGTGTCCCTTACAACTTGAATCTGGCCCGAGGGGTGTATGACAAGATGATGATGACCATTGTGGGTCAAATCAAACCCGATGCTAAAATGTGAGCTTATTCAGACATTTATATTATTATTTAGAAAAAAGTATCTAAGGTAGGGGATTATTTAGATTTTAACCTGGGGGTGAAAGAGAAGCACAGCATATATAACACAAATAATACTCTCCAAAAATAAAAATGCCTTGGTTTACTGCAGGTTCACCGTCAACTTTCTAAGAGGCAATGACATCGCCTTTCACATCAACCCTCGCTTCAATGAGGCAGGCAAACAGGTGCTGGTCCGTAACCATAAAGTGGGTGAACGCTGGGGCCCCGAGGAGAGGGACATCAAGGGACCCTTCCCCTTTGCCCTTGGGAGCCCTTTTGAGGTGAGATACAAAGACAAGAATCTGAAAATGCAGCAGAAAAAATTAAGAATGCTTAAATGCGGCATGTTTTAACATCACTTCAAAAGCACTAAAAAGTGCAGAACACTGCTCCTCGAATTTTAACCCAAACTAACCCATTTTTAAGAAACTAACAAAGCATTGGATAAAGCAACAGTTTTTAAACTCTATAGTAATATTATGATGTGTAAAATACAACACGCAGTGCCCTTAACTGACTCCAAGTTACCTTTCCATGGTGAATGTCAGGCTAACGTTTGGCTGAAAAGATGGAAAGGGTTGGAAAGTCGTTTTGGCAAGAAGCTCCTAGATATTGGAACTGCTGTCCTGCAGGGAGACTCCTGGAGGTCAGTAGGATCTCGTGTTGCTCATTAACCTCACTAACGAGTTACAAATATCATTACAAGGCTAATTGTCCAAACTTAATGCTCTGAAATAAAATGCTTTTCATGCCCGACTCTTACACCGCCAGTGCTTTTCAAATTTAAAGACTATGTTCCCTTCTGAAGTTTTATATGAGCACTATGTCAGAGGACAAAATAATTATAGACATTAAATATGTTGCTAATGCTAGCTTCTTAAGCTAGAAATGCTAGCTTTTTATGCTAGCAATTCCTTAAAACTTGATTTTTGTGCTTTTCACATCGAGGATATTGTCTTATTCGATTAAACAATTGTCTGAGGATTTGTAAAACCGGCTTCACGACAATAAATATATGTATATTTATCAGAAAAAAAAATTCTCATTTCATAAAAGAGTAATCTTGTTGAGGAAAGTGTTAATAAGTCTATTAACCAGGGTGTTCACTCATTAACCACGTTATACTGCGATGGCTTCTCTTTATGAAAATGATCAAATTGCATAATTTAAAGTGAAAACAAAAAAAAAGTGAAGACCTGTCACCTGAATTTTGAATAGGTAACCCAATGGCAATGTGATTTTTTTTTTAAATAAAATTCCTTTTTCACAGTTTAAATAGCTCATTGGTAGTGAAGCCGCCCCTTGGGACTGGATGGATCTTTTTCCAGAATGTTCTGATTGCAAAGAAGTACTTATCTTGAAATAGTAGTATTTTAGCGTCCGGGCGAGAAGTAGGTGATATTCCGCAGTAGTTTTTTTTAAGTCCAATAAAAATACCAGTGTGTCAAAAGTTTCCTTGGTTGACTAATTCGGGTTAAACCAAACCCACAGCGCCCCCCCCCTCACGATTTATGTCATCTGCCAAGAACTTAGCACCGTAGAAGCCTGAAACGTTTAAACCTGCACGACCTAGAGCGTTTTCTTTCAAAATACTTCTGTATTTTTACAAGATCCGCAGTTACAGTGCGGTTTTCAGTCCAGTGGACGCGCAGAGATCACGTACACGCCATAATTTCCACCAGCGCAGTAGCAGTTTTACAATAAACAATTTTTGTCCCCTGCCTGTGAACGCCTCCCCCGCCCCGTGGGGGAAGGGGACGGGGGGGGGCTGCATGTTTGAGCTGCAGAGGGCCGGATGTGACGTCACCCCCGGTACCCGCATTCTAAGGGGCCGGAGAGGACGGGCTCCGGGGCCAACCAGCAGAACCGGACGGTGCACGATAAACGGTTTAATATGCGCTTGTGATCCGTTCTAGATGAAGATCCTGTGCACCCACGAAACGTTCAGGGTGGCGGTGAACAACATCCCCATGTTCGAGTTCCGGCACCGCGTCCGAGAGCTCAACCGGATCGACAGAATCAACATCCTGCACGACGTCGTCCTCTCCTACGTCAACGTGGAGACGCTTCCGTGACAGGCGCAAACTTTCGCGAGTGCACGAATCAATATAAAGGAAACTGCCTGCGAGACACGCACGCTGGCATCTACACGCACAACAAATTATGACCCTACAATGTAACACACAACATTTAAGTCAGTGTGTGTGATCTATCAATAATAATATGAGCTCAGCTCAATCTAATTCCTCTGCCACTTAGCTTAATACTTATATATTTGTGTGTGTGTGTGTATATATATATATATATGTATATATATATATGTGTGTATATGTATATATATACGTATATATGTGTGTGTGTGTGTGTGTGTATATATATATATATATATGTATATACATATATATATATATATATATACATTTGTACTGCTACATTTCACACTAACTGAATAGACACAAAGCTTGGGTTCAATGTGTGAAATCTTATTTGTTATGGGATTTTTTTTTATTAAACTGCTAATGCAAAATGATGGTATCGACATTTATTCAGCTCTGTTACATGCGGTTTGGTTTGTTGTGGCATGAATTAAAATGAAGAGGAAGGAATATAGTATTCGAGTTGTATTCTTTTATTTGGTTAGGGGGTCAGCAGCAGCAACACACAACACACAACTGTCTTTGGGCCAGATTGAAAAGTCACAGTTGAAAATTAAACTGAATGAAAACATTGATTCATTGATTAATTCATTCATTGTCTTCAGCAGTAGGCCTGCACACAGGGGGCCCTGAGCTAACCCCAGATGTCAGTGGGTGAGAGGGGGTTGTCACTGGACCGCCTGCCGCTCCATTAAAACATGAGCAAACCATACTTTGCATATAAAACAATGAAATTCAACATTTTAAGCGGTTTCAACCGTCCGGGGTTTGTGGGGAATGAGGGGGGATTGGCACAAAATAAACCCGGCTTTATTTTACTTTCTGATACTCTCGCACTTAAACACATTTGCCACCGTAAATTTCACCGTTGGTGTCTCTGGCTCGAGTTCGTTGCGGCGCAAAGTGGCCAAAATGAAAATTCGCGAAGATATTTGTAGTCCATCCACTATCCATTATTCATCAGGGTCTCTCCCTGAGCTGCCCTCCGGCGTTGCCATTTATGTCCAATTTACACAAGAACATTCAAAAATCACTTATGTTTTCTCCTCACCCGTTGGACTTCTGGTCAAAATGGCCACAATTTCTTGATGTCATTATGCCCCTGAAGACATTCACATTTGAATAACACTTTTCCAGTCGATGCTGGCCGGGAGGGGGCTAGAATTCCCCCCCCAGAAATAATACTGTGAAAATAGAATCACTGATTATGTGTCATTTGCCTGGTATACGTGGGGTAGTGAAAAATGAATCCTGTAACCCGGAGCCTGACGGTAACATTCCCTGTTGGAGGCAAAGTCAGAATGTTGATCATTTACACAGGAACCAGTGTATTTATCCAATATCTGTGTTATTGATCATCTGTCAGTCATATTTGTTCCTTCAGTGGAGGCATGTAGGCTGAACCTTAATGCTACAGGTCAAAGATGGATCCAATTAACATCTCCCAATGTGCATTCTGGACCCTTTCATATACAAATAAATTAAATAATAAAGACATCTAATATTAAAATAAATAGTAGTCATAAGAAGAAAAAATTATACAAGGTACAATCTTCTTCATATGTGGTACCTTTGTTCCTTAACACAATCCAATTTCATCATTATTTGATTCTCGGTGACATCTGGTCCGCCTGCTTTTCTGATTCCTGACACTAGGGGCTCCAGTGAGCGCACGTGGCCAATTGCGCCATTATTCTTAATGTATACTTTATTAATCCCTGTGGGGAAATTCCTTCTCTGCGTTTAGCCCATCATGGATGAACCATATGCAGTTGGCTGCCAGGGGAGTAGTTAGGGGCACAGTGTCTTGCTCAACAACACTTTGACACACTAGCAGGAGCCGGGAATCGAACCAGGAATGTTCTGCATTCTGATTTATTCTGCATAGAAACCCTAACCTCAGGAGTAGAAAACGGACATTGAGCTAATGGAAAATAAGGCAACATGATTTTTCACTCTCTACTACATAATCCTCTCCTTTTCTTCACATGTAAATTGCTTTCTTTTATTAAATCATCTGATATTTGTACAAACGTATCAATGTGTGATTTGCAGTGCTTGTACGTCCTACAGTATGTGCAAAGATGCAAACGCCGCACATCAGTCCATCTCCTCAGGTCTTGTCCAGTTGGTGTCCAGTTTCCTCTCAACCGACTTCACCAGGAGCTCGGCGTACTGTTCCAGCAGAGCCAGGGCTTTATCTCCCTCACCTTTGACCTCTCGCTCCCCTCGGGGCCCCTCACAGTGTAAAGTGGAATGAGGCAGGGAGTCCAGCTCTGACTTGGCGGCGTGCAGCGCCTCAGACAACATGTTCTTCATCTCCTTTCCGTCCTCAGTATACTCCAGGCTGCAGTGCAACACCTGCTTTAAAAAAAAACAAAAAACAGTCATTGTGAAGCAATTTGCTCGCACTATTTGCACTTCCCTTTTCCTTTGTACCTCCTGTTTTTTTTTATTGCTAATTTTCATGTTTTTTTAATTTCTCAATTAAACTTTATTTTTACAATTATTCTATGTTTGTCCGCTGGGCACCACTAAACCAAGGTAAATTCCTTGTACATGAAAACTGCTTGGGGCAGAAAGAATTTCCAATTTCTAATTTCTAATCTAACCTGTTACCTTTTTAAGAAAAAAAGGTCATCAGATCAAACTGTGACTGAAATCAAACTCATTCATTTATTATTTTTACCATCTATCCTGCACTCAGGGCATGAGATTAACAAAAATATTTAAGAAGTGCCAGTTAACAGTAAAGTGCACAATAAGCTAACAATAAACATTAAAGTATAAAGTGCATGCAGATACTTATTACAACCACTTTCAGTGTGAAAACTCTGCTAGACTGGTTCATGTCTCACCTCTCTGGCTGCACTCAGGTGAACCCACTACAGGCCCCTCCTGTACATCATCGACCTACCTCCCCTCGGGCACATCTTTCGCAAATCCCACATTCAATTCCACTGCTACGCAGACGACACTCAGCTCTACCTCACCACGAAACCCCCATCCTGTCTCCCACTCGCCTCACTCACCGACTGCATATCCGAAATAAAAAACCCGGTTGACCCCTTAACTTCCTCAAATTAAATGGTAACAAAAACTCGGGAACACCCAAATATTTCCCCACTTCAACTCACTACCTAAAACCTCTTCAAAGATGCCTATTCCACCTGACGCTAGCTGCTGTCACTTTTAGTTATTTATCTGTATGTACATCATATAAACATATATTATAAATTTTAAAAATATTTTATCTATAATATTATATAAAAATATCCATCATCTGCCGCTTGTCCTATACTCAGGGTCACGGGGGATGCTGGAGCCCATCCCAGCTGTCATCGGGCAAGAGGGGGGGGTACACCCTGGACTGGTCGCCAGTCAATCGCAGGGCCACATGTACGGACAAACAACATTCACTCACACTCTCAATTAACCTGCTGCATGTTTTTGGACTGTGAGAGGAAACCGGAGAACCCGGAGTAAACCACACTTTGCAGACACACGGAGAACATGCAAAAACCACACAGAAAGGTCCCCTGTCGGAACTGAACCGAGGTCCTGCATGCTGTGAGGCTGAATCACTAACCACTGCGCCACCACGCCGTCCTATATAAAAATATTTATATAAATATACGTATGTATGCATGTGGTCGTAGATGCGTATAAACGTATGTACATATTTTTTTGGGTTGTTTTATTTTCAATTGTTTCTTTGGCTTTTTATTTTATGTATAAAATATCAGATGTACATGGATCTGTCTATACGGTGTCCTTAAGTGTCTAATAAGGCATCTCAAATAAAATATATCATTATTATTAAAACAAAGGTAGACCACACAAACACACACATACTGACCGTAGTATAGAGCATGATAGCCCTCCGCAAACTGTGCTGGAGCTCACTAACAGTCTGCCTGCAAGTTTCCACAGTGATGGAGTGATCTGCACAGAGGGGAATGGAGAGAATGAACCCTCTGAGGTTTGTGTTGTAAAAGGATGTGCGCGCGCAGGAGGGCAGAGGCCCACAAACCCAGATGTTTATCGAGAAAAGTGTGGCGGTGGTTATGCGAGCGACCGGTTGAGAAATAAAGAAAAAAGAGAAAAGTAGCGTGAAGGAAGAAGAAAGTATAAAACAGGCACGAGGAGGCAGCCGAACGCAGCCGAGGAGAGGCGTCCGTGCAGGGCTGTGAAAAATGATTTCACAGTTCACAACCTGCAGCAAAACACAGCCAGAGCCATAAAACACGGACAGGATATCACTTAATGGTGCCTGTGTTTTCAAATGAAAATAAATCTGTTGCCTTTGTGAGGCGCTTAGCATCAGCACGGCAGCGGGCGAAGAACCGTGGAAAACAGGATGAGGGAGATATTTTAGGAGGCACCTCGGCGTCTCGACTCTTTGCTTCATTTTTCCGAGCAACGTGTGGGGAGCAACCTGCGGCGCAACTCACTTAACTGGGAACTCTCGGGCGTCTTTTGCTTCTAACTACAGGAGGTTTCATTACAGATTATCATCCTCGTTCTGCTCGGATGTGATGCGCCTGGGCACAAGCGGAACACTTGCGGCGATGATGCGGAGGGCATTATCGCCGCGAGTGATGATAAATGAAAAGCAGGTGCGAATTTGCAATTTATGAGGCCCCAGGGCACAGAGAGGCCCCCCACCAAACTTTTACTCTCTGATATTTGAAATATGGTTTGTTTCCTTCATGATAACTTTGTGCGAGGACAATAATTTCCTTGAGAGCTTTGATTGGAGCAAAACTTCAATTGTGGAAGTCTCTTAAATTTTCAGGAGAACAAAACAGGAATTCCTGACATTTTTGGAAGACTTGCATCCGACACAGCATGTTCATAGTTTCCAAGTCGTATAAACCCGAATTTCAGTTAAAATTCCATGACTACTTGGACAATGAGACCATTTAAATTTGCAGGAAATCGCGTGGAAAAAAAAGCAAACATTTCTTAGGTGCAGTATTTCTTTTGCAATCCTTACTGTTTTCACTGGGATGCTCTATAGTTTTATTTCAAATAAAAAAAAAAAAAATTGGGGCCCAAAGAATAATCCCTTGCCCTGTGGAATTAAAAGGTTTCCAGGAACTCACCAGGGTGATCCTGGCAAAGGCAGCAGGAGGTCCGCCACAGAGGCGGAGGGACATGAGACAGACAGGCCGACTGACAGACGGGGTGGACGTCGAAAGGCGAGAAGTGCGATGAGACAGAATGATGGCGAAGAGGAGGAGCAGGAGGAGTAGCCGTGACCAACAGGTTAGTAAAGGGAATCGGGGAGGTGAGACCTGGCTGAGGGGCGTCGCTTGCCACGTGGGCCTGGTCAGACTCCAGACGGCGCTCCTCTGTCACGGTCAGCTGTCCTGCATCCTTGGAGCTGCAGGGAAAGCCACAGAGACTCTGGTCAGCTACAGTGCAAATATTGTCACACTGCAATGTATTGAATTGAGCTCATTTTTCCATGTCGAGTTTGTTATATTACAATTATAACCTTATATTCTTCTGTAAATTGTATAACAATATACATACATTTGTTAAATCAATCTATTGTCCATATAATGATGTTTCTATTTCCTGACTTTCTTTTTCTCCATGCTTAAATAGAGTGTGGACGGTAAAAACGAAAATGCAGTTTAACTGTGTGAAATACAGAAAAAAATGTATCTATCTATTTATAAGCACACACATGTATGTGTGATATGTGTGGTAGATAGATAGATAGATAGATAGATAGATAGATAGATAGATAGATAGATAGATAGATAGATAGATAGATAGATAGATAGATAGATAGATAGATAGATAGATAGATAGATAGATTTTATTTTCTATATTTCACGCAAACACATATGTGTTTGTATATGTTTATATAAATATATCTACATACAAACACACAGATATATATAGTCACGATTGATGAATTTCCCTGTCGTGGGATCAATAAAGTCTAACTTATCTTATCTTTACATATATATGTATATATGAGTGTGCGCATGTATGTATGTAAACATATTTAAACATAAATATTAAATATAAATATGTTTAAAAATAAGACAGACTGCTCTGTTATGGGCTGTCATATTTATGGTTTATACAGTATGTTATTTATGCTCTAATATGTATCATCCATACATATGCATATATAATATAATACATACATATATATGTGCGTGTGTGTGTTTGTGTGTTTATCCATCCATCCACCCATCTTCTAACACTCATCCTGTCGTGTTATTTATATATATTCTGACCAGAGAAAACCTTCCCACTCGGTGGTTTAGTAAAACATCATTATAAGTACTTGCCACTGTTAACGAGAAGAACGATAAGTGCGAGGAGATGACAGATAGATACTGTGAAAATGTACCTCTCAGAAAAAGACAACCTCTTCCTGGCTGGAAACGAGCCCGTCGGTGGAAATGGATCCAAGTTAAGGGAGAGATGTCTCCCCAGAGCTGAGGACGCAAACACAAAGTGACACACATGTTGCCGGCTCGTTAGCTCCGTACAGTAGCCGTAGCAGTCCTCGGCGCGGCGCGGGGCGTGCTGTCTGACCTTGTTTGTTCCTCGCCGCAGATGAGACGTCACACACCGGGTCAATGGTGGGAGTCGAGGCCCTCCAGGCGGCCGGCGAGGAACTGGGCTTTACCTCCAGGCAGAGGCTGCGGCGTGGACTGAGAGGCTGCTTGGGGAGGGGGATGCGAGAAGGCGGGATGCTGTGGATGAACGAGGAGGTGGGCGAAACTGCAGCGCCGGGCTGGTGAGCCGGGGAAGGATGCGGGCAGGAAGACGGGGACGACAGTGGTAACGACAGGGGAGAGGGCAGAGCCGTGACCGGAGAGGAGGAGAGCAAAGGTGGCTCCGCTTCCGCATCCCCGGACGGAACCCTGCCTTTGGGGAAGGAAGGTGACGAGCCCATCTGGATGTCTTCGCCCAGCGAGGAAGAGCGGCTACTTTTGGCCATGGAGCTGGCAGTCGGGTTCATGTAGGAGTGCTGCGGCTTGAGTTTGGGGCTTTCCCAGGACAAGGGGGACGGGGGGGACGGCGGGGAGCCTGAGGAGGGAGAGGAGATGTGGAATGAAGGTTTGGGAGCGTCACGATGCAAGGAAAGTTGCTGAGGCCTCTTGTGCAGCTCGGTACGATCACTGCGGGGCGCAGAAGACTGCGGCGCTGCGGAGCAGGAATTATGAAAATGAAGCAATTAATGACTTGATAACAGACGTACATTCAACAAAGTACAACAAATTGTTATTAAAGTAAAAATAATTTCCCTCTATGAAAGAAAATATACATAGTCTCAAAGATAAGAGGCATTAATCTCTCTCATGTAATGGAATCTGGTAATTGAGGACGGGAATATTTTCATTTTTCAAGGCTAAATTAGCATTTGGTTTTCACAGACTGAAATGGCCTTCCGCAGAAATATGTTTTAATGGCGTAATTGCTGAAATTAGATAACTAGAATATGCAGTTTTTCTGTTCCCTGAAAGGAGTTTAAGCCTGATGTGTGCGCAAAATGGAAATGAAGCACTGATAAAGAAATACTGGAAAACACGCAGAAACAGTAAGACGAAGTGGGACGTACGGTTGGAGGCCAGGTTCTGGTCCGAGTGGGACTTCTGTAAACATCTGCTTCTGTCCAGCAGCAGCGTGGCTTTAGCTGGAGGGTTGGACATCCTCCAAAGGCTGGATGCAGAGATCTTCTTCTTCTGGGGTCTCAGGGTCGGCGTGCAGTCTCTGTCTGCAACTCCTGCTTCCACCCTGCTGAGAGGCAACATCGCAGCTCTACGTCACCTCATACCAACCGATCTTCAGCGAATCAATCGCCTCCAGCTGATCCTGTTCTCTGCATCTTCTTCTCTCACACCAACTAACTTCATGTCCTCTTTCACTCATCCATAACGCCTCTCTTTGGACCTTCCTCTAGACCTCCTGCCTGGCAGTTCCAGCCCCAGCATCCTTCCACCAATATGTTCACTATCCCTCCTCTGTTCATGACCGAAACATCTCAGTCCGGCCTCTCTGACCTTCTCTCCAAAACATCTAACATGCTGTCCCCCTGATGGACTTATTCCTGATACTATCCATCCTTGTCACTCCCTAGGAGAGCCTCATAATCTTCAATCTTCGACCAGCAGCCCTGCTTCATGTCCCACCGTCTGTTATCTATAGAAAATCTAAATCCTCCACCTGCTCTTTCTCCACTCCCTGTAGACTTACCATTCCACATGGGTTCCTCTCATTCACATACATGTACTCTGATGTATTCTGTCTTGCTGCAAGTAACTTTCATCCCTCTCCTTTCCAGGTCATACCTCCACCTCTACATTTTCCTCTACCTGCTGCCCGCTCTCACAACAGATCACGATGTCATCTGAAAACATCCTGGTCTATAGAGATTCCCGTCTAACCTCATATTTCAGGCTGTCCAGTGTTCATCACCACTGCAAACAAGACGCAGCTCAGAGCTGATCCCTGATGAAGTCCCAACTCCGCCTGGAACTTCTCTGTCACACATACAGCACACCTCACCACTGTCTCACAGACGGCATACATGTCCTGCACAGTCTAACATACAATACTGTCATTTCTGACTTCCTCACACAATACTCCTCTCTTGGCAGCTGTTTTTTTTCTAGGCAAAGGCACAATGCAGCTGCCTCTGACCTTCTCTGTATGTCTCCATCAGCCACCTAGTACCGATATACATGGTATACAAAGGTGCAAAACTCCGACATTCATTTCCTAACACTGACATGAAACCTTTTTTGAAAGTGGTATTGTGTGGTTTTGCTGAAAAACACAGATGCCTCAGATCTGAAATGAATATGCAGCAACTGTGATTATTCACTTCCGTGAAAATGTAAATGCCGTATTACCCAGGTTCACCATCAATACCTCTTTTCTCACATGGCATACATGTCCTGCACCAGTCTAATTTACTTTTCTGTCACTCCCGACTTCCTCATAAAATACTATAGTTCCTCTCTTGTCGTATGCTTTTTCTAGGTCTACAAAGGTACAGTACAGCTCCCTCTGACCATCTCTGTACTTCTCTATCAGCCACCGAGTACCGATGTACATGTTATATGAAGGTGCAAAACTCTGACAATCATTTTCTAACACTGGCTTTTAGTGTACATGTACTCCGTAAGGCAGCGGTTGAGGGGATTTCTGCATCCCTTCTTCTTTGACTGCCCCCTTTTTGCCACACTGACCTCCAGAGATTAAAACAAAGATGGGGAATAAATCCCATCAGTGGTGCAAAACTACTGTGTCATAGATGTATTTTAAAGGCAGGGAAAGGATTATCATGGGAATCATTCAACAAGGGGCTGGAGGATGAAGAGGAAATGGAGGAGATGAAGTCTTTTAGTTGTGAAATCCTTCACGGTTTGAGTGATTTTGAATCCAAAGGACTAATTCATTGCCTGACTGTCTATACCACTTATCAGGTTAAGTTGGAGGAGGTTGATTTGCTGAGGCAACCCCGAAAGGGAAAAGCCAAAATGCCCAAAAGCCTAAAATTATAACAACAACAACAACAACAACAACAACAATAATAATAATAATAATAATAATAATAATAATAATAATAATAATAATAATAATAATAATAATAATAACAATGATGATGGTGATGATGATTCTTTTTGCGAAGAACTTTCAAAATGGATTGCCGTTTAGAACTCAATAATAAATAATTGTGGAAAATTAGGAAGATATGATAAATCTAACAGAAAAAGCTGATATTATGTTTATGCTAACTTATATTTGATTGTCATATCAAACATCCAACATTTTTCTGTTTTAAATTAACTTTTTTATCAGTCAAAAAACAAATCTCTTTGTCGCTTCCTCAGAAACATTTTCCCACTCCCTTTCCCGTCAAGATGCCATTTTGGCGCAAAGGTTTCGGATGCAGTTTCCGGGACCTGAAGGCACCTCAAACGACCTGGTGGGGGCTTCCTGCCGATCCAGCTCAGGTTACACAGATGCAGGGGGAGGAACGGAGGAAGCGCTGCCGCTCTGCTGCTTAGACGCGGCTGACCTTCAGACCCGTTCGTTTAGGCTGAAAACCCTGCATCACGCTACCGTTAAGAAGCCAAGCATCAGTTGATGGATGCCATCGTTTTCTCCCGCGTCCTTGGGACTTTCCGGCTTCCACTGTAGTAAATTACTCTAATCCATTTGCTCGAGCACAATTATTCTAGGTGATATTTTTAATTCAATTAAGAGTCAAGGTCCCCTCTGCCTTTGTTTACCCCTATGAATTATTAATCTGTACTCAAATGCGATCCCGAAAAAATGTGCACGTGCGTATAATCAGCTGTGCGTTCTTTGTATTTGTTGCCCGGGTAACGATAAACCGCCTGGGTCTTTGTCTTACTTTGCCCCCGGCTCGGTCAACCCGGCGGACGCAGGGTTTGCGTCCTCCATTTTGCCCCCGCCGCCGTCTTTCATCAAGGGCCGGACTTTTGACACAGGGGGTTTGGGAGAGCAGCTGCCTTGCTCCTTCCCGAGTGCTTTGTTAAACAGAGGCACTGACCTACACGGGGGAGAAAGACAGTACAGGAGTTACAGGAGGGGATATATATATACCCAGTATACAATTAACTGGCTGAAACTGATGCAGTATTTGGCTTTATTTTTATTTTCCTCCCCTCTGTGGGCAGTTTTTACTCCCAATCTGCCATTACCCTATCAGTTAGGTGTGGAATGCTCAATTAGCATGCAGGTATTCTGACTTGCCTGTTGTAATACTGAGCTCCACCCAAACGCGCAATCTGACACCAATGAATAACTCTTGTTACACGTCACTTAGCGCTAGGGTAACTACGTGCCATCTTTTATTCTCATCAGCTCTGAAAATTTGAAAACGGCAAGACTTCACTGAATGTAAACCATGACTAAATGATGTATGTTGGATGATGATAACATTTAATAGGACTCAATTTTCTGTATATAAACAGGGAGGTTTATCAGTCAGAGCGTTATCTTCCCAGCAACGCATCCAGGAATGCAAATAGGAATAACATAGCAAACTCGCATGAGGGAGGCCGATCTTGTTCAGCCGACCGAACACTCCCCCTGAGCTGACTATGTCATTTAAACCGACGCCTTGGCTCGATCGGGAGGGCGCGCAGATGGTTTAGCGGAGTAGTGATTTCGTGCCCACACGGGTTGGTAATTACAGCCGGGAGTACACACTGGCCTGGAATGGTCAACAGTACCTGTTATTATGTCCTCTGGCCAGGAAGCGTGAAGACATACTGAGCCTCGGGACTCTGCTCTGCTCAGCTGCGGACGGACGCAGAGTGTTAGGAAGAGGCAGAGTGGAAGACGAGAAAATCGCAGGAAAACCTACTCAATTCTCCTCCTGCAGGTGTTTACATATGTGCATTTGAGACGTGTGTCTGACATTGTTTTGCAGCATCAACAGACAGAAATCTTTGAAACACCCGCCACGCCTTCTCTTTAACCAGAAACATAAATTATTCACTCATTCATTCATTATCTATACTGCCTATCCTCTTCTCAGGGTTCCAGGTTGGAGCCTATTACAACCTTCAGTAGGCATGAGGTGGGATTCCCCCTGGACTGGCTGCCAGTCGATCACAATCTAGAGACCAGCAGCCGTTCAGCCTCTCATTCATATGTCATACAGAGACATACAACCATTCATTCCCTCGTTCACATGTCATATTAACATTATTATCAATAATACTATTATTACTATTTAGGATTTTCATTGTTATTATTATTATTATTATTATTATTATTGTTATTATTATTATTATTATTATTGTTGTTGTTATTATTAGTATTATGATTGTTATTATAATTATTATTATTATTATCATCATCATTATTGTTGTTGTTGTTGTTGTAGTTGTTGTATTATGTATTGATTGTTCGTATTATCTTTGTTATTATTATTATCATTATTTTACTGTTGTTATTATGTTGTTTATTATTATCTTTATTAGTAGTAATTTCATTATTATTATTTTTGTTGTTGTTGTTTTTGCTATTATTATTATTGTCAATATTGTACTGTTGTGATTGTCATGATTATTATTAGTATTAATTTTACTGTTTATTATTATTTTACTATCATAAATAATGGGGTGGCGTGGCGCAGGAGGTAGAACGATTTTGCTTTGTACTGAACATTCCTGGTTCGATTCCCGGCTCCTTCTAGTGTGTCGAAGTGTTGTTGAGACAAGACACTGAACGCAAAACTGCTCCCCTGGTACTGCTAGACGGCAGCCAACTGATCACGGTTCATCCATGATGGGTCAAATGCAGAGAACGAATTTCTCCACAAGGGATTAATAAAGTATACATTATTATCATTTCTATGACTGCATCTTGGTGCATGACAAGTGGTACAGACAGCTAGGGAATGAAGGAATCACAGAGCCATGTAAAGAGACATACAAGCATTCACTCTCATCCACACTTCAGAGCAATTTATGGTCTGAAGCTCCTGCATGGTTTAGGACTGTGGGAGGAAACATGAGGAAACCCACACAGACACGGGGAGTATGTGGAATATTTTCGTTTGCACGATTTCAATGGCCTGTAGGTATTAAGATGTGGCGTCTTTTTGTTGATGGACTTGTAAAATGAAACGTCATAGCATTGAGAGTCTTTCAAAATTGATCTCACCGTTTCAGGTACTGTGCTCCCAAATGCCTTGGTTTGTTGCGTAAAGCTGAATTTCGGCAGATTTTATTTGATATCGTCAAATGTCAGCGGTAAGGTCTACATCCCACTACACTCTCTTCGATTCTAAATGTCCAGGGGCATGTTCTGAGTTCTTCACCATCTCAACCCGTCATACGGCGGCTTTTAGTCATTTCGCAGTTTTTACAACTGACACCGACAATGGAAGTTGCTCCGAGTACAAGGTCATTGGAGACTGGCGTACTGCTTCCCTCCAGTAGGAGATCTGACGAAAAATACTACCCCCACCTCACGCTGCCTGTCCAAAATCATCTGTCCTCATCTGAATGAAAAAACATTTATTTATAGGTGAACGTGTGTGTGTGTGTGTGTGTGTGTGTGTGTGTGTGTGTGTGTGTGTGTGCTCTCCTACCACTGCCACTGCAGCTGTATGCCAGCGCCTCAAAGTTCTGCTTGAGGAAATCTTCTCTGCTGCAGTCATCGGCGCCGGTGTCCGACACCGTCTTGAGAGCCTCATCCACGCTCATCACCTCTGTCCTCAGCTCCTCGCTTTCCCTGCCCTCGTTGTCCTCGGCGGAGCTGTCCTGACCTACGGACTCGACGTCTGCGAAATCTGCAAAGCGAAAAAAAAAAAAAAAACCACTGAGGTGCCACATCAACGCAGGCCTGGAAAATTTAGGCGAACGGGCTTTATGATTGGACGCGTTCTTCGGGAGACTGAAATCCTAGAAAGTGTTGAGATGGTTTTAAAAATCCGCACTTGACACACCCAGGGAGGACATTTATAACTTGAAACACGAAAAAAAAACAGAGCAGGACGAAAAAGAAATACTGAAATATGGCGCGCAGGCACTTTGATATCTGTTTAATATTCCTATGTCGCCTCGCTGTTTCATTCAAGCCTTTTCTACAGTGCCGACTGAACAACACAGCATTTGGGAGGAGGAAGAGGAGGAGGAGGAGGAGGAGGGTACGTGAGATTTCAGATGATGCGTGCAGCCCAGACCGGAGAGAGAGGTGTGTGCTCCCGCTATTTTTCCTCTGATCCTCTCACCGACGGCGGTAAAGTGAGAAATACGTGCGCTGTTTGCAGATTTCCCGAGTATTCAGCATCAACTCCCGTTTATACGGTCAGAGTGAGACCTCACCGTCCAGTGCGTGATCGGGGCTCGATACCCTGCTGTCGTAGCCCAGGGAGCAGGCGCTGTCCGGGCTGTGGCTGTCCTGGCCGATGAACCCGTGCCCTCGGTTGCCATAGTGCTGCTCCTTTACCAAGTAATCACTGACACATAGAAAGTCGGGAACAATGACCAACTGGAAGTGCAAAGAATTTTTTTTCTTTGTCCCATTTGTGCAGGATTGAAACCCCGTGCAGTGGGCAGTGACCCACCTGCCTTCGCCGCCGTCCTTTGTCTCGAGGTAAAGCCCCGCTGCCTCGTTTGTCTTGGTGCCCTTGGATATGTGAGAGGACAGCCAGTCGGAGTGCTGCCAGGGCCGACGCCGTTTGGTTCTCTCCTCAAACTGCTGCTGAAAAAGGGACGGTGGTTTCGGGGGGGGAAGGGAGACAGAGAGAGAGCAGGTGAGAGGCAGATCTCTGAGCTTGGGTTTTAATCACTATGCAAACATTTTCTGCGTGCTGGAAATCACAGGAAAAAGCCACAAATCGAGGAAAAAACCCATACGAAACTATTGGAAAAAGTAAATGGAAAATTTCATAAAAAATGCAAGAAATTTGAAATTTCAAACTCAAGAGGCAACTGATAAAGCACTCGGAAACATACTGGAAAAAAAAAACAGCAGCCGCCCATCAGATAAGAGGAAGATATGACCTACAAATAAACATGATGTTTCAGAATCCCAAACACAAATACTTCATTGATCCCAGAGGAAATATATAATAATACTAGTATATTATTATAGAACAATAATAAAATGTTAATAGTAATGTAATATGATAAAATAGAATAGAATAGAATAGAGAAATATAATATATAGAATAATCTAATCTAATGTATTGTTATGTAGTGTAATATAATATAATATAATATAATATAAAATACACAATAAAAACCCTAAAAATCTTTAAAAGGAGAAAATCACAAAAAAAGTATTTATATTCAGCAGAGAATTGAGAACTTTTGGAGGAGCTCACAGATCCAACAGGAGCTGCTTGAGCTGTGCTTGTCTGTCAGAGTCAAATCTATACGCACCACAGGCTCGTGCAGGCTGGATGTGCTCCCTCTCTCTCCGTCCTGAGAAGGGCAGCCTGGAGGCTTTTTATGTGTGAGGGTCTCCAGCTGCCTCAGATCCAGCATGGATTTCACCATCATCTCCAGAGAGCCCATGCGACGGGACCAGCGCCTCCGAGGACGCCTGCTGGGGTCCGGCGTGGCGACCGCGGGCTAGAGGGAAAGAGCGGGACGGCGACAAGGAGGTGAAATGACCCGTGACCTCAATTCAAAAGGATGTTACACTGAAAAATACCACGCAACACTTCTGGGAATTAAGTCTGGCGAGCGGCGGCAATGTCCGCTATATCCTGCCCGGCTCCCCCGGCTTCAGAATGGATTTCACATCACTTTTTATCACATTCAAGGCTCAGTGGGGAAAATCAGCCGGCTCATCACAGGAGACCGCTGTCTGATTTTTAGGCAAAATCAAACCTGCCATCCTCAAGCCACGAGCGAAAGCAGATGCGAAACGCCTCTTGATATTTCAAGGGCGTTGGTGTAATGTAAGTTAAACTGATCCTTTTTAAGGTGAATTTATTCGTACGAAATTTTCACAGATGTCCTTGAATTGGATCACAAAATGGAGTACGTGTTCACAACATTAGGTGACCTGTTCCAGATGCGCTTGGAGAGGTTACTTTATTTCTTATCATTCTTTTTATATTATAATCCATCCCAGATGATGCTATTTTCTCATTAAATACAATCACTTACTTTGGGCAGTTCCCACTGTCCTTCATCTGAGCCACCTGTTTAGTGGACGACAGCACAATTAGCGGCGTGAAAATGGGCGGCGGATTTAATCATTTCTTTATTCATATCCTGGATCACAGTCAGAATTGCTTCTAAATAATCCCGGGAAAAACGCGGCAGACAGTACCGGTGTCCTCTTCCCCTTGGCTGCTGTCTGAGGAAGTATTGGTTGAGTTGTCTACTGGGTCATTGAAGTCTTCATTTTCTGCTCCGTCTTCCTCCTCTTCTTCCTCCTCCTCCTCACGCTCGTGGTCGCTGTCAGACGACAGGCCAGTCAGAGCAGGGGCGCTGCATACCTCTCGCCTGCGGACAAAACGTGCCACGGTCGGACGGAAAGCGGTGCTTTTAGGGTCGCTAAAACCGTCGCGGTGGAAGAACGAGGGCGACGGAGATCTCACGCGACATCACCTGAGAGTGGAGGTCTTGCAGGGTGGCGCGTTCGGGTTCTGTCTCAGCTGGCAGAGCCTCTCTCTCATGCTGATTGTCAGTTCCGGCGCCAGCCGCCACACAAAGATACAGCTAGGAAATAAAAGCATTCGGGCATTAAAAATTCAGCATTTCATCTCGGCTTGACTGTTGAGGAATCTGTCGGTAAACAGCCTTTTCCTCAGCCGGCGAAGAGGCTGGAAACAGTTTTCATGTCATCCATTCTTGTCATATTGTGATAAACGGTGTGGACGTCTATTCTCGTTGGGCTGTTTGTGGTATTAAAGCTGGATTTTAAAAAGACAGAGGTCAGTGCTTCCACCTCACAGCAAGGAGGTCCCTGATTGGATTCCCACACGGGGGCCTTTCTGTATGGCGTCTCCATGTTCTCCCCATATCTTCATGGGGTTCCTCCGGGTTCACCAGGTTCACCAAACAGTCCAAAAACATGCAAGGGGTTCATCGTCGACACTAAATGGTCCAGACATGTGAGAGGGTGAATGGTTGCATGTCTATATATGGTGTGTGAATGAATGCGATACGAGTCGTATGTCTCTTTATGACGTGAGTGAGGGGGTGAAAGGTTGTATGTTTCTGCAAATGTGTTAATGAGAGAGTGAATGGTTGCAGGAACCAATCTGCAGGATCAGCGGTTCAGATTCGACACTTTCCCCAAAATTGTTGAAAATGCAAACGCCGCTTTTTTTTAGGTTAGCTTTAGATATAAATACAGATGTTGAGCGAGACACGATGCTCCGGGCTCGTCAAAAAATTACACGAAAGGAGTGTCTAATGCGGGGAAGCGTCTATTTTCGGCTGCGGCTTCAGTGGAGGAACGCGATTTCTCATTTAGAACAGATAGATGTGGAAAATACAAACTCTGCTTTTATTTAGGTGAGGTTTCAACATAGATACTGATGTTGATGTAGACACGGCGCTCCAGGTTCATCGAAAAACAGTGAGAAAGGGGTTCCATTGAGTTGGTATGTGACGAAGGGAACTTTCACCGCTCGTCAGGCTGTTGACGCATTGGGAGTGAGAACGGGTTCTCAAATTATGAATGAATCATCGAACAAAGGAACATAACTGAATTATAAATGGTACATTTTTCAAACTGTCTGCAGAGGGATAGTTTCGGTGGTTTTCTTGCGCTGACTTCATCTCATCCAGGAACCAGCGTCCAATCACAACAGCTACATTCGTCATTGCTCAGTTATTCCTTGCTGCACTAAAAGTCCGATCAAACTGCATTGAAATACTTGGCCTCCTCCTCAACCTTAATTCTAACTCGCCTCTCGGTTGTTTTTCATGGCTGACGTAAGTCTGCCTCAACTTTGCACCGCAATGACCTCCTTGGTGCACATTTGCTCCTGCCTTTTTCGAGACTGTGGGTTTTGACCAAAAGAACTATGATCCAAACTCCAAAGGTCTCAGCCGTTGTAGAACCTCGGAGCTCCACGGAGCGGCCTTTAGAACCAAAGCTTCGGCTGTAAATCCAATCATATCATCAATTTTCTCTCACCTGTCGCCTGACGCAGAAATCAAGTGCTTGCAGTCGTTGGTGAATTTCATCCCCGTCACTATCTCTGTGAATGAAATTCGATGAGGTGGTTAAACTATGGCTCTTGATTCTTGATACTCTAGAAGCTGAACACATGAAACACATATTTGTGTTACCAGAGTGTCCAAACATTGTAGCCACGCACTCCCCGGTGTAGAAGTCAACGATGCTGATGCTTTTATCCGAGCAGCTCGTGGCCGCGTAGCGCCCCGAGGGGTCTATTTGAATCTGGCCGATCGAAATACACAGCAGCTCTTTAGTTTATATGTTGCATTGGAGAGTGCATAGCATGTGAGTGTGAGCACGAGAGGAAATCTTTACCCGAAGAAGACTGCCATCTTCACTCAGTGATCCTTTGTAGAGTTTCTTCTGCTTGCCGCTGTTTATGTTGAAGATCCTGTTGAGCGGTTAGCGAAAAGTTATCTCTCTCTCTCATTGCCGAGCCTTTTCTTCAGAATGGAAGGACAAACACCCACCTGATGCAACGGTCCTGGCAGCCGACGGCTGCGAACTTGCAGGCGGGGTCCACGCCCATGTCGTACAGCGTGGTCTTTCTCACCGTGTGGTGAGAGAGCCTGAACTCCGTCCCTCTGCCGGTCTAAAGAACAAACACCAGGACAAAGCTCAACCGTTGCTCTCTCGAAAAAGAGTGGCTTCAGGAAAAACACATGTAGCGAAAATTACGCCGCTATGTTTTTCTGCACATATTTAGTCCACAGGGGTGGGTTAAGAGACTCTACGAAACATTTTTAAAAATAACTACATATTCAAGATCACTACTCCAGCTCAAGGCTCATTGTTTGGTCATCATTAGAGTTAATGAGCCACTTTGGGAATGGGCTGCTCAAACAGAAACCACCCAAAAAAAAGTGCTGACTGTTCCAACTAACCCATAATTCTGCAGAGCGGACACTTTCAGGCTTTGATTTCAGGTATTTCACGGGGTGTCTGACGCAAAAAGAAATATTAAAGCGAAGCGTGATCCATGGATACTCATCGCTGGCTCCACGTTAGGAAAACCAGGAGTGGCGCCAGAATCCATAAATGTTCACGCGCCCTGAGACCCATCTAGTGATATGGATTATCTGAGGATGAAATAGCTTAAAAAGATTGGCCAGTATTTGCTAACAATGTGGCGACTTTGAGCCCAGCTATTAAAACCATTTGTCATGAAACGCATTCTTCTTTTCCTCTGCCTGCTCCCTTCAGGGGTGGCCAAAGCCAATCATCTGCCTCCATCTAACCCTCTCCTTTGCACCCTTTAACAGCAACTAATTTCTTCAGGTCACTTCCCTATCCATCCTCCTCACTGCCAAAGAGAACCTCCACATCTTCATCGACACGGCCTCCAGCTCTTCTCCCCGTCTCCTCCTAGTGACCAGACCACCTGGCTGGTCTCACCACCGTCCTCTGCACCTTTCCTTTCAATCTAGCAGATACGCTTTTGTTCCACCTGACACCTTTCTCCACCCATTCCAACGTGCTTGAACACAATTCTCCACCTCTTTCCACACTCTCCGTTGCTCTTAAAGTCCTCCATCTTCTCCATCTCAACTTCTTGTAGCCTCACAAGGATCCCTCCCATTCACACTTCCACTAACCTTCATTTCTCTACTTCCCAGGTAATGCCTCCACCTCTAGATTCCCCTCCACCTGTTCCCCAGTTCTGCTACTGATCACAATGTCATCTGCAAACATGATAATCCAGGGGGATTCCCGTCTAAGCTCGTCTGTCAGCCTTTCCATTACCACTGCAAACAAGGAAGGGCTCAGAGCTGCTCCCTGATGTAGTCCCACCTGAACTTCTCTGTCACACATACAGCACACCTCACCATTGTCACACAGGTGGCATACATGTCCTGCACCAGTCTAACATACTTTTCTGTTCTTCCAGACTTCCTCATACAACACCATAGTTCCTCTTTTGACACCCTGTCGTATGCTTTATCTAGCTCTAAAAAGGCACAAAGCAGCTCCCTCTGACACACCTACCGCACCACATTAAATGTCACATACGCAAATGTTTTAAGATAAACTCAGAAACATAAGCAGTAAGTCAATCTCCAGGTTTTGTCAACAATAATGTATCTTGTGGTTCAGTGGGTGAGCCAACAAACTAGCTACAATTTCGCCAATATGTAGTCCAAGAGATGACTGTGTTTAAGTATCAATGACGCATGAGGATTATAAAGCAGATTTAAAAAAAAAAAAAAAAAATTATACAGGAAAAACTGAAACTATGTGCTTTATTTTTTGGCAGTTAGTTTGTAGTTGTTTTGATTGCATGAAGCAAATACAGACCACATGGTGATAGCAAATATACCTTCAAAGGAAATACTACGATGTTCATTTGTTTAGACTTTGAAACAAAGTTAAGGCCCAGAAATCTCCTTTGCACACCATTATGCTTCATTTTGTGTTCTCGGAAAAACGATCGCCGACAACGTAAGATGCTGGTTTAAGTTCTGTGGGGAGCGGATAACGAGTGCACCATAAATAAATGGATACCGGGCAGAAGTTTTGCCCAAGACTAACAAGCCATTGTTTATTGTGCTCGCAGAAGTTTATGCTCTGACCCGCAGCAATGGCCTGAATTGAGACCAAAGTTTAACAAGAAAGCGTAATTTATGTAACGTGGAGGACTGACCGACTGACCCAAAAGCAACAATGTCCTCTTATATTCAGTCATATAACTCAAGCACTAGCGCCGTGTACTACATGTTGTTTAGTTGTTTACACAAACGGGAGCTGAAGAGATACCGTTATGCTGCAGTGAGCCTTTAATTAGTGAAATAATAAGCACAAGACTTCTAGTCAAAAGCAGTGATGCAGCAAGAAAACTGACCCGAGATATTCTCCTCAGTGGTGAGAAATGAAAAATGCTCTCCGCTTGTATAGCACTTTCATCACTTAGTCGTTCCTTACACTGGACGCCCCCCCCCAGTTGCTTTCAATGGCATTAATGTGAAATCCAGTGTAAGGAACGACTAAGTGATGAAAGTGCTA
>CAAKHD010000045.1:44489-56699 GCA_901007705.1 Fistularia tabacaria | reverse complement strand
TAATTAGTGAAATAATAAGCACAAGACTTCTAGTCAAAAGCAGTGATGCAGCAAGAAAACTGACCCGAGATATTCTCCTCAGTGGTGAGAAATGAAAAATGCTCTCCGCTTGTATAGCACTTTCATCACTTAGTCGTTCCTTACACTGGATTTCACATTAATGCCATTGAAAGCAACTGGGGGGGGGCGTTCAGTGTTTTCCCCAAGGCATGCAGACAGCAGGGGATTGGAACCGGCAATTGTCCGATTGAAGGGACACCTCTTCTTCCAATTGAGCCACAGCTGCCACAAAATTGTCTGAAAAATGCTTGTTTTGTCGGTGAATTGACACACTGTTTTACCAGTATTCCCAAACCTGTGGCTATCGAGCAATTGAAACAGCTTGAATTCCTTTATTTATACATAGACTATGCTAACCCTCTTGTTGACTCGACAGGTCATGCTCTTCTCACCCCGTTAACTAAAGCTAGGGGATGGAGAGCTTAGCAGTAATTTTCTTTCGATATCCATGGCTGGTACATTTCTTACTAGACATCAGCTACGGACTAACGGGAAGGAGCATACAACATGCAGATACGAGATGTGCCAAGGAGTCACATGGTAAGGGAGGTTGGAGGAAAGGTGTCTGCTCACGTACTGTATGAGCGGTGTGGAAATAGATGCTCTTGTCGGCCCCACAGCTGATCAACCTCACCTTGCTGTCGTTGACTGAAACAGGAAAGAGAGAAATCATAGGGATGTTTGTTTGAGATCCAAATATGACGAATGTCCACACTGATTCTCGAGGAAAATGTACACTGAGCTGGATGAACACGGGTATAGACTTGACCGTTGGAGCTTGATTCAGTTGCGGTCAGGCTTTCTTTTTTGAACAGACCCCACCATCTCTGAGAAGAAGCATTGCTCCATTCACAAAGGCCACAGCACAATGCACATGTTGTGCCACTCGCTAAATCTTTGGCGATTATACATCGGACTGTAAATCGTCAAAAGAAACAACGCTGTGTTTCTCTGGGCCTCTCAGTCTCGTTCTCTGTTTTTCTCTCTGCCGCTGTAAACCGCTCTCCGCCTCGCTCATTATCAACACGTCGGCCGTTTCTTGAAGGGGAACATAGCATTTTTTCACATTCAAAACCAACATTTGCAGTCGTGGAACCACTAGATTCTTGGCTACAAGTGGGGAAAAGTAAGTTCAGGAATCGTTGTCGTGGCAACTGGACATTTTCTCTTGAAGACGTTACACATCTCATCCGACTGGATTCTTCGGTCACAAAAGACCGCCCTACCCCCGACTCCGGCAGTTACATACCGGAAACTCCCCACGTTCTAGTAGTTGGAAAGGGCAAGGATTCGGAGTTAGAGAGCCCGATGATACTACTTGGCCAATATGGTGAGAGGATTTCCAAACATTATTTCATTTGCTGAAAGGTTTTTGCTTTTCTTCAAGAATTTCATGGCAGCAGATTGAAAAAAAAGGGGAAAAAAAATCCCCCAAACTGGAAGAAAAGAAAACAAAAGCCCCACCTGAATACCTACGGTATGGGCGTTGTCACCTCAACGAGAGTTGCAGCGAAACAATTAAAAAAGGGCTTTTGTGGGGGATAAAAATGAGGATTAGGAGAAGATTAGCTGTCAGACGTTGAGGTTTTCTCGAGTGCCTCACCAGCGAATCGGACGGCTGTTATGGATGAAGAGTGCTCATCCAGTGTCTGCACCAGATTGTAGTCATCTTCGGCGTCCAAGACGTGGATGAGACGGTCCCTGCTCGCCGTTGCCAGCAGCTTCAGACCTGACAGGAAGAAGACGACACATTGAGCAAATACCCGTCAAGATTAGTGCTATTATATCGTCATGAAAGTCGCAGCCGGACCTGTTTCTGGTTTGCTGTACTCAAGACAGAGGATCTCTGCATCGTGGGCCTCGACTTTCAGAATCTCCTCCATTGTGCTGAGATCGTGGACTCTGTGCAGGGTTCATGGATTTCAGTTGGATCCCGATTTTGGAGTGAAAATCAACGCGGCGTCCTGTTTCGTCCTACCTCAGCATCCCGGTGCGATCTCCGGACGCCAGATGCTTGCCGTCCGGGCTGACGCAAATGGCCCGGATGCCCGTCCTAAATTCTGCGGTCTGTCCGTCCCCTGGTTTGTCTGCGTTTACATGAGTCAAAGTGTCTTGATCCTGCAAAGCAGCAATGTTTCCGCCTACATAGATCATCTTCAGGAGATCCTGCAAGGCATGGATAAAGAGATTCCCACCCCGTTTTAGAAATACCAGTGGTTTCATCTCCACGGCCTGAGGACATCTCCTCTTTGGAGCCCAACTCACACTGCTGAGGATGTTGCGAGACTGAATATGAGTCCAGTCCTCCACGTGCCACAGCCTGACGGTGTTGTCAACCGAGCAACTGAGAAAAGTGTTGGAGGATGCGACGGCGCCCGTCTCCCTGGGGATGTCCGGAAACATCTGGAGAAGGTTCACGTTAAAAAAAGGATTGGGGAAAATGCAGTGAGAAATCAAATCATACCAACACAGAATTCTGTTCATATTATATTATTTTTCGCACTATAAGGCGCACTTAAAATCCTTAAATTTTCTCAAAAACCGGCCGTGCGGCCTATCATCCGGTGCACCTCATGTATGAGTTCTTGTCTCTACTTCATGTGATACGCTGCGCTCAAAAATCTGTCAAAGTGTTTTAGCGCGACTTTGGTAAGCGACGAAACCGCTCCTCTTGATTGATCGTCGGACCGTTAGCACCTGACTCAGGGACGTTGTGTTAAAGTCGGCCCTTGGTTGAATATTTGAATATGGTTTGCAACGCCAGACACTGTTAGATAACTAGTTATGTAGCGCTGGAATACAATGTTGTTCCAACCTCACACGAACTTCGGGTGTCCGCTATCGCTGGCAACGATAAACCAATCAGAGAACAGTTACCTCCGCCGCTTTTTGTAATACCGGTACGTACTGTGCTTCGACATAATATTACTGTAAATTTGCATGTATGAAGACCCCCCAAAATGTCACATGTTAAGAGACATGCTCACGAAGAGGAAGTCAAAGTCAGGGCTATCAGTCACGCAGCTAAGAAAGAACTCAACATTAATGAATCAATGGTACGGAAGTAGAGAAAGCAAGCAGATGAATTGCGGCAAGTAAAGAAGAGAGAACAGAGTTTCCAAGGGAACAAAGCGAAAATTGAACAGAGAACAGCAGGTGCACCTTGTGTATGAAAATAGACCCGTTTATTGATATTGTGCCTTATAACGCGGGCCGCTTTATGTATGAAAATAGACCTGTTCATTGATATTGCCTCTTTATAGCTTGGTGCGCCTTATGGTCCGCAAAGAATACGGTACGTGAAATCTTATTCAAGCTCGCAACTGTTCATTCCTTCGTTCACAACTGTGGACAAACTGGTGTTCAGCTAGCAAACGGTATGTTTTAGGTCTGTGGGAAGAAGTCGTGGATCCTATAGCGGCAACGAAGCGCTGCGCCACCCTGCCGAGCAGCTCTATTCTAAGATTACCCCGAAGGGAAAATCTTGGAACATCAAGATGGATGTGAGTCACAGTTGCTTCCGATCTCCGTCCCGCTTGTGTTTACCTCCAGGTCCCAAACGCAAGCGGCGTGGAAGAGGGCGGAGTGAACCTTCCCCACCCGGTTCACGTCGCTCACATCCCACACGTAGAGACTGTGGTCATCGTACACGCAGCTGACACGCCGGCCGACGGGATCGTAGGTCACGGCGATGGAGTCCGGGTAGCGGGCGTCGGCCCTGGCTGCAAACAGAAGGCTGACGGGAGCCAAATAGCCGACGATAATAGAAGATGAATTGATTCGTCCAATAAAGGGAAAACAGCATATCATGCAAATCAACTAAAAACATGAAGTTGAAAAAATAAAACTTGGAAAAATAAAAGTGGAATAAACTTAAAAAACAGTCGAATACTCTTTGAGGTAAAGATGACAATTTAAATTTTGCATTCTTATAGTCTATTTTTTTAAACTATTCTCATGGCGGCATCCTCTGCAGGTGCAACAACCCTCGAGTGTCATCAATTACTTTTATCCCGACTTTTCCCCTGGCCTATTTGTTGCTTTGTCTCATAGATCTTTTCCCATTAATCTTGCAAGCTCGTGAACTTAATGTGTGACTTTAACCTTTCGAATGGATTTATTATTCTGTGACTGATACACTGGCTTTCACCCGAGCAGTTGTAAATATTTACACTGTGTTTACGTCAAACGAGGGGAGACTCAGACGAGTACAGGAAGTATTTGCAATTAAGAGCGTTTGATTCTTCAAAATGGAGCGAAGCCAAGGACAGCCTGTTACTCCCTCACCTGGCCTGGGTGATGGACGAGACGTCGGCGCCAAGGGGGTGAGGCCGGGGCAGCGTGCAGACGAAGTGCAGGTCGAGCGGGCCGAAGGCTCGCACCGTCCCGTCTGCGCAGCCACAGAAGATCAAATCCTCGGACAGAGACAGTGAGTGGGCCGCGCCGGTCTGAAATGCAGAACACGAAGATTCAGGAATGTCGCCGTGTTTCTGCAGATATGGACAATGAACTGCAACCTGCGGATGTGGCGAAAACCAGCGGGATAAACAATCATTTTATGACTGCCAAATATAAGAACCGATCTTCACTCGAACAGCAGGAGCAGAGCGCAAGTGCTAGGCTGTACCTTGGGAAAGATTCAAAGTAATATACGCGGCAAATGTACTTTATACTGCGCTGGTGTTGTATTGATAAAAGCGGCTCAGTGACCGTGGCTGAGAGAACATTGGGAAATACGGCCTTTCCCAACAGGACATTAGAAATAACACCCTGAATGAAATTTTGGTTGCGCAGAAGTAGTTCAGAGGTAACTGCGGTTTAGGGGGGTTAAAACCTAATAAATGCATTTGATGTAGCCTGAAGTAATATCACACAGCAGTGGTCCCCGACCTCACATCCGCCACGGACCGGTTTAATGTCAGACAATATTTTCAAGGACCGGCCTTTAAGGTGTGGCGGATAAATACAACAAAATCAAATGACAGGACCGACATAAAAAACTGGTATTTACCAAATCTAATAATTAATATGAATCCACTGTGTATGCGACTTAATTAACAGCGTCCTCGTGACATTGCGGGAATGCAGAATGCTTGGTCTCCAAGTGGCGTAGCAGTTTTGAAGGCTTCATTGCCTCATTAGAGAGCAAGTTGCCGCATATTAAGCAGGGCGGGCTCGATGTGTGGGAACAACCTGTTGCAAGAAATCCATTTTTCAAGTAGGACTCCTGGTATTGTCTGTTAAATGCAGCCTTGATTTCTTTGAAATCATAGGCTCTTCTTCTGTCACACCCCGGACACGCCCTGCTCTCCACTACTGCACCACCAGACACAAGAGCAGTTCTTTCCCTGCTCTGCTGACACACCATGTCACACACTAACAAGCACATCTGCACCTGATCGTCACTTCCTCAGCACAGATTATATCTCAATCAACCAGACTTCCTGTATCTATATCGTACATACTGTGAGGCGTGCACGCACGGTCCATTTGCTCCCGTTGGTAAAGTTGTTTGCAATTAAATATGTTATTTTCATTAGTCTTACTTTATTTTGACAAAATCAAATGTCACTGGAGAGCTTCTTTGAAAAGGAAAAAAGAACCAAAAAAGAGCAAAATAGCTGCATTTTAAAGAAAATACTGAGAGTCCTGCTTAAACCACCGGGTCATGGCAACAGGTGATTCCCCGCGCTTTGCTAGCTAACAAAGCAATGAAACCCTCAAAACTACTTCAACCATGCATTCAAAAATATGTGAACCTGAAGGACAAAAACAATTATTGAGGGCCAAATCATAGATTTGACATGAGGAACGAAGTTCGGGTTGTCAGCATCTACCATCAACCCTCAGATGGGACTGTCTCGTTGCAGCAAAACAAGCTCAGGGCTCCCACTGACTCTGGTGATTACATCATCATTGAATTGCTATGAAAAGTGCATTATTGAAGGCAGGCGTCGGGAACCTATGGCTCGCGAGCCAGATGTGGCTCTTTTGATGACTGCATCTGGCTCGCAGATAAGTCTTAGCTTTTATATTGCACCTGTTCAGAGTTGCGAATGGCCGGAGCCAATACCAGCTGTAATTCGGGGTACGGGAGGGTCCGACTTCAAAACTCTTACATTTATTGGACAATGCGGCTGCCTACACAAGTTGTTGTGGGGTCAAGAAGTAAACTTCCCTCCTAATGAAACAGTCAGCACGCTGATTTATGCAGCGCAAACCCTTCTGACAAGTAGTTTGGCGAAAGGAAAAAAAGATGACAAGTACTGTACTGTTTCAACAGGGATGGACAGAGGAATTTGCCATTGTCAAGAGATCAGGTTCTGCGGGGTGTCTCATGAAATTTCATCGATGAAACGGTCGATAGTAAAGCGACACTTCGAGACACGCCGCGCCACCTTTGCTTCGAAATATCCGGCGGGGGACAGCAGGCAGAAAGCGCTCTACTACGCAGAGCGCAAGCCAGTCTGCAGCAATTCCGTGTATGGACCCGACAAGGCGACTGGAATTCAGCTGGCTTTACTGGTTCTTTAGCAATAGTGAGGCACGGAAAGCCATTCATGAATGAATGAAGCTTAACATCACCACGCACCAACTAGACCACAAAGCCATCAAACTATGAGGCACCAGAAGTCGCATAAATGGTAAGAAGTATTTTATTTCTTATCTGTCAACTCCAGTATAACAACGTACTTAAAAGCAATATATTAAGGGACTTATTTTACTTTGATATTGTTGGTCTAACTTGAAAATTCACGTACATAGTTGTATTTACTGTAAAAAAAATATTATATGGCTCTCACAAAAATGCATTTTAAAATATGTGGCTTTCATGGCTCTCTCAGCCAAATGGGTTCCCGAGCCCTGGTTTAAGGTGTGGTGGGTACATTGGTGTCTGCTGTAAGAGCCAAAAAAGAGCAAAAAGAGCTGCATTTGAAAGAAAATACCAAGAGTCCTGGTTCATGGCAACGGGTGATTCCTGTGCTCGGCTAGCTAACGGAGCAATGAAGCCCTCAAAACTGCTTTGACCATGCGATAAAAAAAAACGTGAACATTCAGAACAAAAGCAATTATTGACTGGTTAGTGGTTGATATCAACCCCTGGATGGGACTGTCTAGTTGCAGGGCTTCCCAATCATGGGATCATGAAGGTGCATCTCATCTCATCTCATCTGCCTCTGATTATGGTGAGTAAATCATCATTTAATTGTTATTAAAAGTGCATTGCATAAGGACACATTAATTCATATTTTACGCATGTCCTTGCACTCTCTCAATGACCACTGTGCTCATGTGGAATATGACTGAACTACACTTTATTATTGTGTCGTGAATAATGTTCCTCTGCGGAGCCAAATTCCCTCCTAGGCGGTATATAGACCATTAGGAGGAACTTGGGGTTCAGCGTCTCTCCCGAGGAGGCGGGGAATCGAATCGTCAACGCCCGATCCGCCACGTCCCCTCTATCTGAGGCGTGTCATTGTCTTTTTTGAGCAGCATCGCTCACCTGCAGGTCCACCCACTTGTCCAGCATCCTCTTGCTGTTGAATTCGCACAGGAGCCCCGAGGAGGTGATGCAGAAGGTGGAGTCGGATTTGGCTCCCCGTCCGCAGGCCACGTCGCAGTAGAAGTTGTTCCTCAGTTCTCCCAGCAGCCCAGAGCGGCCCAGCAGAGGCAGCGGAGTGTCGGTCTGTGCACGGGGTGGAGTCGAGGGGAGGGGATTAACAGATTGCGCCTAGCGCTCGGTGACACTCGCATATGGCGCCGTTCTTAAAATAAGAACGTGCTGATGAGGGAAAAAAGCAGCTTAAAAGCGTCACGGGAAAAAAGCCAAATGAAAAGATCATTTTACTGTAAAATAGGGAACCGCATCTGTTCGACAGGACTTTGTATTTTGAGGCCGCGCTTTCAAATGAACATGTCGTCTGGTTAGAAGGTCAAGGTCACTGCGACCTCAGAAAAAAATCAAATCTTTCAGCTGTCATCAAGATAATATTTGACTTCAGTGACTGAATTATTCTGCCATTCAAAGCTTCTGCACAGCAGACAGACATACAGCGGTCCCTCGTTAATCGCGGGAGTTCTAAAAATAACCAGCAATAGGCGAAATCCGCGAAGGCATCAGCTTTAAATTTTACAATCACATAAAAGCTTTAAGGTTGCAAAACCCCTCACAACACACTTTATACACTTTTCTTAGACAGGCATTAACATTTTCTCACATTCGTCTCTTGTTTAAAACGATGGTTAGCATCTTTCTCTGCCTTTTGGGTGCGACCGCAGGTGCCTTTATCGGTGCAGAACGTTTCGTCGACATTGTGGGTTTTGTCGCGGAGAAATCGTGCAAACGTACAGTACTTCAGTCACACTGCCAGCGTTCGAAGATATGTGTAAATTTGGCAAGCTGAACGTATTCTGTACTGTACAAGAGACACGGAACGGAGGAGATTGATTGACATTGGCCTACAGTCCCTTAGCCAATCAGGACACAGAAAACAATGTGCTGTAAAAAAAAAAAAAAAAAAGCATGCAAAATTGCACAAAAAAAATCCGCGTAAACTTCGAGACCGGAAAAGGTGAACCGCGTTATAGCGAGGGACAACTGGATTCAAAACGGAGATTTTTGAGAGATATTTGAAATTTGTTTTCACCTTGTTGGCCTTGCACTGATCCAGGTACCAGAATTTGACATGTCGGTTCCCCACGGTCACGAAGTAGGAGCTGTCCTCTGAGAAAGACACACCTGTCACCTTGCTGGACACCTTGTTCGCCGCCACCACCACGTCTTTCTGCGGGGATTCGAGTTTCAAAACAAAATGAAACGACCGTCAAAATGAGACAGAAAAGTCAAACCCTGGGGAAACTATCTTATTTGATTTATTTATTGTTTATTTTAAAAAAGAATACAAATGTAAATGTGCCAGATTTGGCAAAGTCCTGAAAAACACATAATACAAAATAATCGGCAAGTGTTTAACGTTTTCAATAAATATTGTATAAAAAGTGCATTTGTTCAAAGTGTATGTTTCGCAGCTTATTAACTCTGAATAAATTAGAAGCATCCGAGTGATTTTCAAGTTTTTGCAATTTTTTTTTTTGTCAAACAGCGCAGAAAACAGCGCGCGATTGAGCGGTGGGCCGAATCTTCGGAGGGCCACATACTTTCCACGCCCAGACGTTGACCATCATGTCATGCTGGTTCCCCACGCTGACAATGTACTTGCTGTTGGGGGAGAACGCCACGCAGGAAACGCCGTATTTGTGCTTCTGCAGCTCCGCCACTTGTCTCCGTTCCGCCACGTCCCACAGCCTCACAGCTGGTAGGTGGCCGCTCTGTGGAGATGAGGGGTGGGCGGGTCAAACAACAGCTCGACAGTTCGGCCTGTTGAATGAAGGCCGGCCATTCTTCGGCCACGCTACGTGCCACAGTCGCCCGTTGCTTCGCTCTGCCAATCCAGATTATCTCCTCCCTGACCTCTGACCTCTGCTCACCGTGCGGCTGCCCGTCCTCTAACCTGTGCACATTCCAAACTCAACAAGATCTAAAGTCTATTTCCGCGGCATCTTATTTCGACGCCGAATACTCAAGGTCAGAGTTAATGGGCACCGTGAAGGACGCGGGAAAGGCGTTCGGTTGAAGTCTGCGTTGAATACGAAGGCGGTCGAGACATAAAAAGATAACCGTGTGTGTGTGTTATGTAAATCAGCCCCTGTAATGAATGAATGTGTGTGTGTGTGAGTGTGCGTGTGTGTGCGTCTGTGTGTGTGTGTGTGTGGGCGCGTGTGACAGCGGGAGCTTTTTCTTATCTTTCGAGGAGGCGCAACAGAGGAGCAGCAGTGATTTAAATTTGATCACAGGGAGGAGTTAAATAAAGAAGCATTGTGCCGGTTGCCGACAACGATATAATGATATCATTCGGCGGCGAGGAATGAATTTTAAAGGAATTCTTTTCGGGTAATGCAGAGACACACGCGCAAGTGAGGGTGTATTTCTTTTTCTCCAAACCTCCGCCTCTCTGCGCACTGACCAAGGATAACGTCTCGGTAAACAAATTTTCAATTTCTCTCAAAATGAAACGTGGTGAGTTGCATTTTCTTCTGAAATGCGACTTAAACAATGTTTGCATGTAATTGAATTCTGCATTAGGGGCCATTATTATCAGAATAAATTCCCCTTTCGGGTTTTGCTATCGATTTTAGTGAAATTTATTTGTGACATTTGTCGTAACTGTGATATTCGTTGATTTAATTTACGCTCTTAGTTTTTCGTCCGGAGCTGTGTTGTTCCTGTACATCAGCACGATGGGATGGATGGGTATTGATTTATTGCAATATAGGTGATCACAAACGCATTTGAGCTCAGCGCTCTGACCACTAAGTGAGGAGGTATAAATGGAAAGAGACTTGTCGTACCCGCTCTCTTGGACTTTGCTTTCTGCCGTCATGGTTACGGCGGCGCTCTCATCCACTTACCCAACAGAAGTCTTTAATCGGCTTTGATTGGCCAGGGGAAGATTAAGACAATGTGTTGTGTCGAGGCAAAAGCGCTGCGGCCGCAGCATAATTGACCGGGTTTTAAACTCATCCACAGGCCCATTTTAATGGGCTGTCAACAAAAGAGGTATAAACAATCGCAACTAACAAGAGGGCTTAAATTCTCCCGGGAGTTTGTCCAGGAAACACGGTGGAAAATGGCCGCCGTGCGAATATGAAATCCCTCGACATTTTGTTAAATCAACATGAAAAAAGGCGACAGGCGGCGCGGCGGGAAGTCCCAGGAACCGAGCCGGACGTCATTCATGTGGAAATGAGCCGATCGCAAACAAATGACGAGAGCAGAGGAGAGGAGAGGGGACTCACCTCTCCGGTGACCAGGTATTTTCCATCCGGGGAGAAGGACAGAGCCGTGATGGACTTCCTGCAGTGACAAAGAAGCTCGCTGTGATTCCAGTCCGAAGCGTTCCAGCAGTCTGACGATCGGATGGCGTCGAACTCACCTTGAGGTGTTGATGAGGTGCTGCTGTCTGTTCTTTTTGGGGTTCAGCAGAACGACCACACACCTACAGAAGGGAAAAAAAAAAATCTCATCAGGATCTCCAGCCTTGTTTATCATGACATGCGGGATTGTTGAAGGAGGGGGTGAATGTTTGCAGGTCTCTATCTGAGGTCCAGCCATCCAGGGTGAACCCCCAGTGCAGGAGAAGACGCATAGATCATGAATATCTGGGGTCTCCCGGTGTGTTCTCCTTGTTCTCCTGCCTGGGTTCTCTCATCACCACTCGTGCTTCATCCATGAGGGGTTAAATGCAGAGAAATAAGGGATTAATAAAGTATAATCTTCTTCTTCGTTCCCTTTCGGGCTTTTCCCTTCAGGGGTCGCCACAGCGAATCGACCTTCTCCATCTAACCCTATTCTCTGTGTCCTCCTCTCTCACACCAACTACCTTCATATCTTCTTTCACTACGTCCATAAATCTTCTCTCTGGTCTTCCTCTAGACCTCCTGCCTGGCAGCTCCAATTCCAGCATCCGGCTACCAATATAGTCCCTATCCCTCCCCTGTCCATGACCCAACCATCTCAGTCTGGCTTCTCTGACCTTCTCTCCAAAACATCTACCATGTTCGGTCACCTCTGATGGACTCATTGCTGATCCTCTCCATTCTCGTCACTCCTAAAGAGAACCTCAACATCTTCATCTCTGCTACCTCCAGCTCTGCCTCCTGTCTTCTCTACATTCTGTGTTCTCTCTGTTCTCCATGTTCTCCTGCCTGGCAACTATATCCCAAGAGCTCCTTGTTTGAAGCGATGCGAACGCCGGTCCTTTCATTGAATCGTAACTTTTTGCATGCTCTCGAACTGATCCAAACCACGCTTGGACGGCCATTTCTTACAGGCAGCGCCTTTGTTGAACAGCAGAAGATACAAAAGAAGGAAATGTAAAGGTTCTCATGAAGTAGTCTCTAAACAACTGCACAATTGAAAACAAATAAGCTTTATCTTAGCTCTCCGGGCTAATGAAAATAAATGTTTGCACATTTTTGCTGGTAAATTACCTCTGTTCTAAGTCGCTGCCGCCCCCCCCCCCCCCCCCCCCCACAAAAAAAAAAAAATATAATTTAGATAAAAATAAGACTTGCAGACAAGAAAGG
>CAAKHD010000045.1:14005-40698 GCA_901007705.1 Fistularia tabacaria | reverse complement strand
GGCGGGGGAGGGGGGTGAATGTCGCGGGGGGGCGGTGGGGGGGGGGGGGGGGGGGGGGGGGGGGGGGGGGCGGACTCTGTGTCTCGCTGTCGTGTTTGTTTAAAGGTAATCACATCCTCCGGCTGTTTATTCGCTTAATCACTTTATAAATGGGGCTATGAGTGGGTGACAGTCGGCTGACCTCGAGAGAAAAAAAAAAAAAAAAAAGGACTTCAATAAAAGTTGAGTTGCCGCATCAACATTTCAGACTGTTATTACACTGGCATTACTGTTATTGTAGTTATATTATGTTGGGTTACAAATTACATTTGAGCATTTCAAGATGTCACGGCCAGCCGAGTTCTCCAAATACTAAAAGGTCGTGCTCTTGCTTTCAATAAAAGTTGGGTTGGATCGTCAACATTTCAGACTGTTGTTCCACCACCATTGCTCAGATCGTTTTTTATTACGTTTTGATGGGCTTTTCAAGATTGCCGGGCCAGCCAATTTCTCCAAATACCAACAGCAGTATTTTGTTAGGCATTTGTGTTGCTATTTTGTTAGATATATGTAAAAGAAATGCAGCGGTATCGAAGAGAAACCCGGTAAATGTTTTTCCTCTCAATCCCACGGCTTCACCCTGTACTTGTTTTCCACTCTTCTTAACAGGTGTGACAATCTTCACCTAAACACATTCAAAGTATCTAAATACTCCCAGTGTTGTGAACAATGGGAGTGTGCACGATCATGTGCAGTGTATTAGGGTGTAGTTACTGTCAAGCGCAGAGTGTGTGACAAGTGGTTGATGATCTCATTATCTTCGGAGAATTAGCATTTAAGAGATTGACTATCCATAGAAACATATGCTTTCAAAGTGCTTTCCGCTTGATAGCATCGGGCTATCACACACCCACCGGTGGTGCAAGGCACAGGATGGGCCAACGGGGAGCAGCTTCGGGGTTTCAGGTCCCAAGAGGAACAGGAAATGGAACCGGCAACCTACCGCCTGGGCAAAGTAAAAAGCAAATGTGACGTAATGGGGATTCCTTACATTGTTTGTGCTTGTCTGGGCGTCATTTAGCAGAGTCAGCTATTTTGCAGAGTCAGCTATTTTGCAGAGCAGCGCAGGTGGGAATCCCTCCTTTTGCACACATCTCTGGAATAATTTAAAAGCACGTGTCGAGAAGGTCGGATGGCGCCTGAACTGGATGCAGACAAAAACCACTCCACCCCCGCTTCCAAGCTCAACGAGGATTCGTTTATTGCACAGGTGGGGTGTTAAAAACCGAAAATGTGATCTGAAAAACTTGGATGACACCAAGAGTCTGGATGAAAGCTGGCAATATAAAGGCATGTCGATTTTATTCATTTTCAAGGCCACGTGAACGTTCCCCACCCCCCGATGCTGAAAACAGTGAAATTCCACAAATGGTGACAGAGGTTCTTTTCAGATAGTCGCTCTTACTCTTGGTTGGGAAGTCTTTTAAAATCATTTAAGTTGCCTGAAAGTAACGGCCACTGCCCAGACATCACGGCAGTTTCCTACCAAAAACAAAATGCTCCGACTAGTCATTTGTATTCCGCGATGGAGAAGAATCGCCCGACCCAACAGGCATCCAGGTAGCAGGGTTAGAATATGAAAGCACTTCTGGTTTATATTTTATTAAATAGCATCTGGCATGTGGTTCCAGAATAAACAATTTCATCTCACATCATAATGTTGACTTTTTCATAGTGTGTTTCTTTTGAAGAAAAACAAAATAAACAAAAAAAAACAGGACATATAAAAAATTGAATTTCCTGATTAAGTTTTTCCTTTATACCAAAAAGAAATGGCCTCTCTCTGTGTGATGTGAATCGATCCGTCGAGTTTCGTGCCGACGCATAAAAAACAAGGAGCAGCATTGAGTATTTCACTGTGTCTCCAGTCACTTTTTGTCCCCCTCCCACATTCAGGCACATTTGGTGACTCGGAATAAAACCACGTGAAACTGCCGCTCGGTCCGAAAAAGCTCTCCGGGGCGCTCTGAGCGGTGGGCAACTTCCCCGGTTGAGTTCCGGTCTACGGCAGAGCTTGAGAGGGATGATGGGATGATAAAACTTTGATTTGTGTTTCAACTCTCTTATTCATCATAGAAATAATTGTGCTTTTTTTTTTTTTTTTTTTTTTTTTTAAACTGTACACATTAAATTGTTTTTAAAATTCATTCGACATGTTTTTCTCCCTGAACTCACTGGATGCAGCATCGACTTCCCCTTCCAGTCTCCTCCAGTCAGAATAACAAAACAAAACAAAAACCACACCCATCAGCTCACAAACCAAGACAGCACTGCCCCGGTGGACGTCTGTGCTGTTTGGCATACAGTTAAACCGTTGCACTCCAAGCCGCATCTGTGTGTAGCACCTTCGCGCTGCAGACGAGCCGTGACGTCTGGCTCACCTGGTCGACAACTTTTATTGCGAATAAAGGACTGGTGGCGGCGCGTCTTTACTCGCCGCTCCTTCGGCCCACCCGGGGTTAAGACTACGGAGAGGACGCTACCGCTGGCACTTCGGTTGCAGAGAGGGGTCTCGGCGCGAGACTGTCAAGAAGTACGAGGTGTGAAGCTGGTGTGTTCAGTCCAGTTCCGGCTCCAGTTCCTTCTCTACGTCTATCCAGGACCGTTTCTTGGCACTGGGGAAGTCCTTCCCTAAAGCACCTCGAGTTAACGGCCGCGAAGAACCGGGGCTCATTGCGAGGCTTTTCTTCGACTCTGTCTCGGGGGAACAGAAGTCAGCGCCGTTGTCCGAATAGAGAGCTTTACCCGTCTTAGCCGCCGCGGCCCGGCGGCTGCTCAGAGGCCTCCCTCTGCTACGTTTCACAGGCACGGGGTTGTCAGCAGCACTTCTCGTGTTGTGTGCAACTTGTTTCCCGGCCCCCTCCGAAGTCCTCCTTCCACCCGTAGCGCCGCTGCGGCTGCTCCGAGCTGCCAGCGGCGTCATGGGGCTGTCGTCCTTTGTCAATTTCCCGTTACCGTCCTGGCCGGTGGGGCTGAGCGGGTGCTTCCGAGGCCTTCCTCTGCCACGGCAGGCCCTGGGAGGAGAGCTGGAAGGCTGCGGCGTGGGTTGAAAGCACAACTGGGCAAAGAGGTTTTGGTTTGGATCGACAGCGGGGTCGCGCTCATCGCTCTCAGGCTCGGGAACAGGCTTTTCGGGGGAGGGAAGCCCGGGCGACGGGGGACTTGCACCTGAATGCTTTGCTTCGCATTTGGAGGACTGCGCGTTTTTGTGCTCCTCCGGAGAGCGGCTGCTCTTCAACTCAACGGAACCTTCAGAAGAATCCCCCTCCTGGGCCTTGGATGACTCCACGTGGGAGGACTGCACGCCAACTTGGACCTTCTGCGTTTCTTTTTCCTGCTTGGCATTCATGACCATTAGTGTATACACGCCATTACCTGCTGTGAAAAGACGAAAACAAAGAAGTTACGACTGCCCGCGATCCGACTTTTAAGTAAGTGCTAGAGCGGGAGATTTGAGCGGTCACCTGGCAACAACTTACATGGCTTCAGAGATGAGGGAAGTATGATCCGGCCGGTCTTGGACCGGATCAGGGGGAAGGAAATGGGCAGCGGGAGCCGAGTGGGGGAAGTCGGGGTCTTTGGTGCCGAGGATGCCGTTGACAGCTTGTCCTGGTCTGACGGCACTTGAGGCGAGTCAGGGAGCGTCTGGGAACCGGCCGCGTCGACCTCAGAGGGGTCCTCCGAATTGCTCTGGGCGTCTAACTGATGGTGACAGAGATTACCCGAGGCGTCCGATTCGTCCGGTCGGTGATCCACCTGCACTGGTACAGTGACGTCCGCCTGGGCTGGAGGTGACACAGGCTGAGCTGGACTTGGCGGAGTGCAGAGGAGAGTGTCAGCAGCGGACTGGGCCGGGGAGGTGTCTGCATCGGCTTCGGGAAGCACAGGGTTCATTGACGGGCACGGGGGTTTGTTTAAAGTCGGCCCACTGATGTTAGAGTCGTCCGGATGTCTCTCTGCATCAGGTTGGGGAACTTCAGTCGATTTGGCCGGTTGTGAGTCCACCTTAGGCTGAAGCAGGAGGGTAAAGCCGGTCAACTGGCCTGGAGGTTTGTCGACCTTTGACTGAGTGCCGAGGGTATTGATAAGGAACTGGGTTTGAGGTCTTTCGACAGTGCACGGTGGTAAGGGGGTGTTGGTGCTGTGCTGGGGTGGAACCTTCGATGGGTTGGGCTGAATCAGGGTTATGGGTTTTAAGTTATTTGAAGCTTGCATGTGTAAAACGCGTTTGAACGACCCCGAGCTGATCTCCATGCGTACCAGTGGGGAGGACTTGGGGTCAGGAGGGTTCGTCGCAGCCTGCAGGATAGTGCCTTTGGATTGGAGGAGATGGGTAAAGACAGGACTTAAGCTCTGAGTCACTTCCTTAACCTTTTGCAGCTCGCATATCTTCAGCAGCTTTTCCTTGATCCGGTCCTCCGGCTTCCCTAAAACAAAATGGGACATTTGAACAGTAAGAAAGAGCAGGTTCGGGTTTACCCTCGCTCAGAACCGCCACACATTTTTTCACGTTATATTTATACGACACGCGGTACATATGTTATGAAGGTAATGAGATCAGTGAGAAGGCGCATGAACGGCAAACTGGTCCGTTACCGACATCGTAAAAGAAAAAGTTCTCAAATTTGAGGTCGGGTTGCGGAAAAGAGGGATTGGAGATTTTCCCTGATGCTTTTGCGGCACAGGAAACCTGCTGGTTTCCTTTCTATCGTGACCCGGCATGATTTGACATTGCTCACACGTGGGCAGCCTATCAGTCACACGGCGGAAGAGAGAAGACAGAAGCCGCCGCCTCGAGCGGTTTGCAGAAGTCTGGAATAAGTAAGCTTTGACAGCTTGGGACGGTTTCGCCCCATCAAAACATCGGGAAAGGAGCCTGTCGAAAAACGCATGGGCTGGGGAAAACGCTGTCAGAGCCACTCTTTGTCTTCGTTACGTGATACGCTATCCATTTCTGAAATATATCTAATGGGAGAGTGGTATCCAGGTCGCTCGCGGTCAGTCCCGGCCCTCGCTACATGTAAAACCGACGCTGACTGGCCAACGAATGGACAATGACTGCGTCTCAAAAAATCCCGCTGTCCTCACAAATTAATTTTACCATTGGTTTGGTAAAAAGTTCAGCAGAGGTGATGCTTCAAATAATATTTTGCCTTAGAAGACATTAGCGTTGGATTATTTAATGGACAGCTGCGAGCCAGTGGGAAGAGTACTCATCTACACCGTGATATTTGGATTTGAGAAAATACTCCTCAGTGTGAAAAGTGGATTTAATAGACTGTCTTATTTTCAGTATGATTGAGACACCAGTCATTTTGAATTTTTTTCTCCAAATCAGTACAGAGCATGACACAAAACACAAGGATTTCCAAATCATGCCTACCAGTTAACCGAGACAAAGACTTCATGTAGACAGACTGCTTCTGAATCAGCGTCGTCTTCTCCTCCTCCAGGCGCTTAGATGCTCCGTTCAGTCTCTGGACTTCCTGTATAGCCTACAAACCCAACATGTTAGGTAAGACACAAAGAAGGCAAGGTTGACACCTGAGCTGTGAATCTTGTCAACCTAAGATTAGGTCGAAATCCGAAGCCAGGACTTTTCCTGTGTGTTCATTTATCAAAAATGTACCTTTCTTTGCGACAATTAAACATTTGAATGAATCAATTAAGTAATCAGCACTATCTGGCAGCTGGTGATGTGTAACTCACCGTCCTGAGAAGATGCAGCCGTGAAGCCTTCGGGTCGCTCTTGAGGAGCCTCTGGAGTTTTTCGAAAAGGAGACGCTGTTCACTACGTCGTTGTCGCTCTACCGTTGTGTGGTGGTGGTTTCGCCTCCTTTTCTCTCCGTCCATTTGATCCTTGTGTAGACAATTTGAGAGGAACGTGAACGACAAAAGAGGCGCTATTCTTGAAAAAGTACGAGAGCAGGAGACTCCAAAATGCTGCGCACATTGACTGAATGTTCACACATTTTGTCAAAAACGTTCACACTGTACACAGTACTAAAGGACTCACCTCGATGGTGAGCTCAGATGTCGATCCATCGCTGGAATTTCAGAAAAGTGGAACAAAAATGAGGGAACATAGACATAAAACTTCTCAGACGGCAGCAGCTTGTGCAAATGTTCACGCGGACGATCCGATTAAGACCAAAAGCAGTGTCTTACTGTGAGTATGGGTGCGCCTTGTTGGCTGCCTCCTTCAGCTCAGCGATGGCTTCTCCTTGTTTCAGATCTACAGTTACAATGTCCACCAACTCTTCCTGCAAGTCATTCAGGATGCGAGTAGTGTGAAAAGCTAATCTTTAGGCTATGAAAACAATCCAATTTGTATCCACAAGTACATGCGTAATCAGCTGAAGTACAGAGACTCTTATGCACTTACATCATCCCCGTCTCGGATGTAGTCAGAGGAATCGGAGCTTTCGTCTTCCGAAATAATAACCAGGTCTGACTGGGCTTCCCTGGCGGACGTTGGATTCTTGACAACATTGCTCTCGCCAAGTGAGACTGTCTCTTTATATTTCAGGTGTGAGATGGCCTCCGCTGAGCCGCTACTCGATGGATCTGTAGCTCCCGTATTGATGCACGAACCCAGCCTGCTAGCAAGTGGTTCTGCAGCTAATTTTTGTGACGTGAGTGTCGGACCCTGTTGTGGCAGGGCCTCTGCAGCGCTGGCGATGCCGGCGCGTTCAACGGCTTGTGTTTTTGCTGGTGCTCCATCAGTCCAAGGCTGAGGGAGCTGAATGAGGGTGAAGCCCCCTGGTAGGCTAACTCCAGGAAGCCTCTGACCTCCCTTGTTCTGGTTGGATGGAGGGCAGATCCTGAATGAGTACGTTCCTTTCTTTGACAAGAAGCTGGGGGTTTTCAGTGATGGGGACACAGTGAGAGAGACGGGCGAGGATGAAGAGCTTCGCTGGAGGATGTCTGAGTTGTGCTGGCTTTGTGGAATTGTCAGCAGGGGGTTGATGGCTGAGGAGCTTTGTGAGTGAGGCTCAGGGATGGAGGGTTTTTTCCAGGAGTCTGGCAGTGATAAATAGACTGAGGAGACAGAAGCAACATAGGGTAGAGAGCTGAGATGAAGACTTTATCATCCAACATAAGGAAACGCACGTCATTTGCAGGAATCGGTACTTCTTTTCACTCTAATTTTTATACAAATATTTAGCTACAGTCTGCATCTTTTGTGTCAACACCCAAAACTGACATATTTTTAGAAAATAAGGGTTTAGGGCGCGACAAGGAAATTCAAGCAAATGTGTGAGTCTATATAAAGTGTCGGAATTAAGTTTGTAAGGTGACATTTATGTGACAGTTGGAGCTGGATGTGGAATATCGGTTCATCCGTGGCAACGAATAGCTGCGATATCACCTGGTATGAAAACAAACCATGTGTTTTTCCAAACTGCCAAACACGAGTACCAGAGGAAATAAAACTTCCCAAAAGAAACAGTGAAAGTGTTTGTCAGTTTCTGCAAATTCATCAAAATGTTGCCACGGGGAGGTCAGAATGCAATAAATGCCCAAAGAACATAAAAGTCGGCCTTGTTTGAGCATCTATGACTCTTTGGAGATGCCACAAATTATCTGAACCGTTTGTTTGGAGTCTCAGAGAAAACGGAGCAGCGATTAAATTTGATGGTTCTCATTTTGATTTTGACTTTATATTTAACTATACATCTATTCAACTGATGGGAAACCCTTGTGTGATGTACTGATCCAGAGCAGAAAACTGACTGACCTGGTGGTTTCATTGCCTTCACGTCAGATGTCGCGTCAGAGGTGTTGAGTTTGTGTGTGGAATCTGCTCTTTTCAAGATTTGATGAGCACTGTTACGAAAACCTGGCAGTCTGCCAGTGAGAAAAGCTGCGAGGCGGTTGGCCGGATGAAGGCAACCCACGCCTCCCAGCAACAGTCTGGCCTGGTTGTAGCACTTATCATTTACCTGTTCAAGTGAAAAGAAACATATTTTACAGGACTTTTGTATCGTATAAGGCAGGACTGAAAGATAGGCAGATGCTTATCTTTGATATTCAAATACATTTGAAAATAATTACTAAGGGGTGTGTGTGTGGGGGGGGTTAATTAAAATACACAAAATAAAAACATAAATTTCTGAGCGGCAGTTCAATGCCACTGTTTTCCACAATTACGTGCAAATTGTCTGATTTAAATTCATTATCAATTTCTCATCTTTAACTTCTCGGTAATACCTGAATATATTTTAAAATATGTCCAGGTAATTTTTCAATGATTGGGGGTAAAATGCATTTTTTTACAAAACCATCACTCAGATGATTTTGAAGTTTTGCCAAAAAGGAAACTGTTAAATTTATTAATGCCAATTTTCTCAAGGTTTCCACTGCACACTGATCTATGTGTAGATGTGATTTAGTGCCAATGACGATTAAGTAAACTTGTCGGGAGAATTTCGCTCATTTCCTTTAGGTCAAGTCATATCTACAAAGACTGTTCCTGGCTTTCCAATGCTGTTTGTAGAAACTTTTTCGCGGAGCCTGACCTTTATCAGTCCTGACGCCTGGCAGCCGACAGGTTTTGTTCTGGCGATCAATTTGCCAGCAGGTATTACTCCGCTATAAAAGGGTGTGACACCAAACTGCAACCTTGGCTCTTCATTACTCTCCTCCTCCATGTCCTCAGGGGGGTTTGGACTCTTTTCCCTCTCACTTTCATCAGAGGAGTCCTCCTCATCACTGAGTTTTTCCGTTTTAGCAATGTGTACCTAAAAAGTTGCGTAGCAGAGCAATGCCACAATATATGTTAATTTTGAAGACTAAGGTGTATCCAATTATGGCAGCGACATTAACAAAGTCATTGAGAAAGACTTACCCTATAGGTGATAGTGGAGCCACTGGGCTTCTGCATGAAGATCTTTGTGACCGGGCGAATAGAGTAAGGTCCCACATGAAACCAACTGGAAAGTCTGTCTTGACTCATGCGGCGACATAAAGCTTCGAGGACCATTTTGCGATCCTTTTGCCACTTACACGCTGACTGGATCTCGATTCGCTTTTTGGCGTGCACTTTATTCGATGCAGTCTTTCCTGTCGAGGACAGAAACCAAGGTCAGCCAAAAGCGGCAAATGTAATTGCGTGACCTTGAATGCAAAAGGAATAACAAATTTACACACACACACACACACACACACACACACAGACACACACGTGTATATATATATATATGTATATACATATATACATGTATATACGTATATACATATATACATGTATATACGTATATACATATATACATGTATATACGTATATACATATATACATGTATATACGTATATACATATATACATGTATATACGTATATACATATATACATGTATATACATATATACATGTATATATGTATATACATATATACATGTATATATGTATATACATATATATACGTATATACATATATACATGTATATATGTATATACATATATATATGTATATACATATATATACGTATATACATATATACATGTATATATGTATATACATATATATGTATACACGTATATATATATATATATACACACGTATATACGTGCATATATATATACGTATATACGTATATATGTGTACACACACACATATACATACATTGTTGACAAAAGTTGAGATTTGGTTGACATGATGCAGAGAAGGAAGGTAGATATATTGTGTGTCCAGGAGACCAGATGGAAAGGTAGTAAGGCTAGAAGCTTGGGGGCAGGTTTTAAGTTGTACTATGATGGTAGACAGGAAGAGAAATTGAGTAGGAGTTATCTTGAAGGAGGAGTTTGTCAGGAATGTTCTGGAGGTGAAAAGAATGTCAGATAGACTTATGAGCCTGAAATTAGAAATTGAAGATGTGATGCTCAATGTTGTTAGTGGCTTTGCCCCATAGGTAGGATGTGAGTTACAGCAGAAGGAGAAGTTCTGGAATTAGTTAGATGAATTGATGCAGAATATCTCAAGAAATGAGAGAGTGGTAATTGGGGCAGACTTCAATGGACATGTGGGTGCAGGTAATAGAAGTGATGAAGAAGTGATGGGTAGGTTTGGTATCCAGGAAAGGAACATAGAGGGACAAATGGTGGTAGACTTTGCAAAAAGGATGGAAATGGCTGTTGTGAATACATTTTTCCAGAAAAGACAGGAATATAGGGTAACCTATAAGAGCGGAGGTGGGAGCATGCAGGTACACTACATCTCGTATAGACGAGGTCATCTGATAGAGATCAGTGACTGCAAAGTAGTGGTAGGTGAGAGTGTAGCCAGATAGCATAGGATGGTGGTTTGCAGGATGACTCTGGTGACAAGGAAGATGAAGAGGACAAAGGTAGACTATATAGACTAGAAAACTACAGCTAATGTGATCAGGGAGACAGGTAGGAGAGTACTCGGTGTGTCATCTGGAAGGAAAGTAGATAAGAAGACCTGGTGGTGGAATGAGAAAGTGCAAGAATGTATCCAGAAAAAGCGGTTAGCAAAGAAGAAGTGGGACACTGAGGGGACTGAAGAGAACAGACAGGAGTACAAGAAGATGCAGCGTGAGGTAAAGATAGAGGTAGCAAAGGCAAAAGAAAGGGCATACGATGACTTGTATGCTCGGTAGGACAGTAAGGAGGGAAAGAATGATGTATACATGTCGACAAAACAGAGAGATAGAGACGGAAAGGATGTACAGCAGGTTCGGGTGATTAAGGATAGAGAGGGAAATGTATTGACAGATGCTAGAAGAGTGATGGGAAGATGGACAGAGTACTTTGAAGAGCTGATGGATGAGGAAAATGAAAGCGAGGGAAGGGAAGAAGAGGTGACTATTGTAGACCACAGACTGGCAGAGATTAGTAAAAGTGAAGTGAGGAGGGCATTGAAGAGGATGAAGGATGGAAAGACAGTTGGTCCAGATGATATACCTGTGGAGGTATGGAAATGTCTAAGAGAGGTAGCGGTAGAGTTTCTGGCTAGATTATTCGACAGGATCTTAAAGAGAAGATGCCTGAAGAGTGGAGAAGAAGTGTGATGGTGCCCATTTTTAAGAATAAGGGGGCTGTGCAGAATTGCAGTAACTATAGAGGGATAAAGTTGATGAGCCATACAATTAAGTTATGGGAGAGAGTGGTGGAAACTACACTCAGAGCAGAACTCAGTATTTGTGAGCAGCAGTATGGTATTATGCCTAGAAAGAGTACTACAGATGCAGTAATACAGACGCTTTGAGAATGCTAATAGAGAAGTACAGAGAAGGTCAGAGGGAACTGCATTGTGCTTTTGTAGACCTAGAAAAAGCATACGACAGGGGGCCGAGAGAAGAACTCTGGTATTGTATGAGGAAGTCTGGAGGAACAGAGAAGTATGTTAGACTGGTCCAGGACATGTATGCTGGCTGTGAGACACTGGTGAAGTGTGCTGTAGGTGTAACAGAGAAATTCAATGTGGAGGTGGGACTTCATCAGGGATCAGCTCTGAGCCCCTTCTTGTTTGCAGTGGTGATGGACAGGCTGACAAATGAGGTTAGACAGGAACCTCCATGGACCATGATGTTTGCATATGATATTGTGATCTGTTGTGAGAGCAGGGAACAGATTGAGGAAAATCTTGAGGTGGAGGTTTGATCTAGAAAGGAGAGGAATGAAGGTTAGTCACAGCATGACAGAATATATGTGTGTAAATGAGAGGAACACAGGTGGAACGGTGAGGCTGCAAGGAGTGGAGATCAAGAATTTGGAGGATTTCAGGTACTTAGGGTCAAGAGTCTAGAGCAACGGAGAGTGTGGAAAAGAGGTTAAGAAACGGGTACAAGCAGGTTGGAATGGGTGGAGAAAAGTTTCAGGGGTTCTTTGTGATAGAAGAATTTCATCTAGAATGAAAGGAAAGGTTTACAAAACAGTGGTGAGATCAGCGATGCTGTATGGTTTGGAGACAGTGGCACTGAACAAAAGACAGGAGGCAGAGCTGGAGGTGGCAGAGATGAAGATGTTGAGGTTCTCTTTAGGAGTGACGAGGATGGATAGGATTAGGAATGAGTCCATCAGGGGGACAGCTCATGTTAGATGTTTTGTAGAGAAGGTCAGAGAAGCCAGACTGAGATGGTTGGGTCATGGGCAGAGGAAGGATAGGGACTATATTGGTAGACGGATGCTGGAATGGGAGCTGCCAGGCAGGAGGTCTTGAGGAAGACTGAAGAGAAGGTTTATGGATGTAGTGAGAGAAGATATGAAGGTAGTTGGTGTGAGAGAGGAGGATACAGAGAATAGGGTTAGATGGAGGAGGTTGATTCGCTGTGGCGACCCCTGAAAGGGAAAAGCCGAAAGGAAAAGAAGAAGAAGATTGAAGTAACTGCATTCGATGAAAGAGCTCTTAGATCTTTTGGGCTTTGCGACTGAATTATGCTTGTGACATATTTGCTCCATTCATCAGTTAATGACTAACATGTTTGGTGTTCTATTCAAAGGTCATTTGATTCTTTGGGGAGTTAGGAGGCATTTATTTAAAACCACACAATTTTATATTGATGGGTCGATTTGAACAATGTCCTTTTTAAAATTCATCCACTCATAACATATACTGCAGGGCCACCTGTGGAGACATATGATCATTCACTCATTTGGACAATTTCAAGTCTCCAATGAGTATTGCGTGTTTTTGGACTGTGGGAAGAAAGCAATGCACTCATGGAGAACATGGGAGGTTCCACACAGAAAGACCCTCTGTTGGAATCTAACCAGGGACCGTTTTGCTGTGAGGTAGAGGCCCTAATCACCACGCTGCCATTACTCTTTAAAATATATTCCAAAACTTGAGATTTCAAATTTTACATGAATGTCTGGTCTACATTGGATCAGATTAATCTGGGGAAAAATGTCTTTGATTTTACAGAAAATGTCTTCTGGCAGTATCTGCGTTCCACAACTGTCTTACAAAGTTGTTGACAGACAGAGCCGGGGCAGCAGCTAAACACCGCTACACGTAGCCGGCGCCCATCGGGAATGCAAAATAGCTGCTACAAAACACTCGTTTCTCCTCTTTTTACCGGATTTCTCTTCATCCACCGTTCTGAAGTACATTTTGGGCGGGTCATCAGTGCTCTTCTTTGCGGTGGTGACAGGTGTTGACTCTTCAAGGATCTTGGGCTCTAACGTGACTTCCGGCGGTGGGGCACTGTTGAACTCTCTGACTCGGGCACAGGTCATCAAGCTCTCCAGGTATCTGTACACCGGATCCTTATCCTCTTCTCGAATCTGGAATAATTTATAATTTGGGGGGGATATTTGCCATTCAATTCATCTCTCAAATGGGGACAAGTTTAAAGCATGGTGAATGCAAACCTTTTTCCATTCAAGAAAAGTGAAAAAACAAACAAACCAGAATAAATGTATCATCAATATGTCAGAGACATAACGCCGCAGTCATTGGGGTCATAAGCAGACTTTTGTCGTGTTGCTATTCTGTTGGTTCGAGTTTCAGAAAGACAAAGCCCTCCCCCATATCGGACTGAGGAGTCATTTAAATGCCAAGGAAAAGGCTTTTCAGATCCAAGCTTGGGAGAACACTGATGAGATTTGAGAGATGTTTCTTTTCTTTTGGGTTATACATCCTGGTTATTTTCCAATAGTAAAATAATGAAACAATCTTTTAGAGATTATTTTAGATTTCAAATTTCTTTATAATAGAGATCAATTATTTTCATGCGCTAACCACTGCATTTTATGTTACACTTAATAATGAATTAATCAACCCCCCCCCCCCCACACACACACACACACACACTCCTCAGACTTGGAATTTAAGATGAGGCAGCTGATGGCTCAGTGGCACCTTTTTACATACAAAAAAGCAGAAAACCTCAAGGCAAAAGCCAAAGGAGAAAATGTTCATTCCACTTACCACCACATGTGTACTGCTGCGTTTTAGGGCCTTCACAGAGGGCATACACTGACTTTTGGGTGCAGAGAGCGGCTCAGAGTCCAGGTCTTTTTCATCCCGGATCCACAGTTTCTTGTACAGGGTGCTTAGGTGAGACTGGGCTTCCTGGTGCAGATTGGTAAAGGCTAGGAAGAAATTAAAGCATGCCATTTGTACTTCCGACACAACCTCCAGGGTTTGTGACCAGTCGACAAAAAAATTTTATTAATTCAAATACTCTAGTTTTGCTTGTCATTTGTCTGTCTGGTTGCATGACTAGATGAAAACTACCAGGCCTATTTCATTGAATCTATGGGTGATAGGGCACGCAATAATTATAACGCCAAACCAGGGGTAGATCTGCAAATTAATTTCTCAGGAAATATATGGCGCATGGCGGAGGCCTGTGTCCTGAACAGTTCATTTCGAGGTTAAAATATAGTTCACATACAGCATAAAACTGTTGGGACAATAACCAAAAGGATAGTAAATCAAACAAAGATGTAAACGTTACGTAGCATGAATACAATAGAGAACCACTGGATAATTGAGCTTTGTCCAAGTTTTGTCATATGCGAACTAAAAAACGATATTACTGAATATTGGAAAACAAAACAGCTGAGCTTACTTATTCAACATCAGAAATGTTGGCAGTGATTGTCTTTAAGAAAGAATATAAACACATTTACTAGTGCAAGGGAAAATGTTAACCTTACAGAAAAAGGACTTGATTGGTTGCTCGTTCTCCTGCAGGGTCAGCTGCTTGATGATCTTGCGCTTCAAGCAATTACAGGAAAACATGCATTCAGGCAGCCGGCAGTGAAGAATTTGTCTGCTTTCAGCGTTGAGACTGGAGCACACGCAGCCCAGTCTGCAGAACTCCAGGCCACAGTCAGGTCCTTGAGCAGTTGAGTTTGTGTATTGAGGTACTTTCAGAGTTTCGCTGTACAGCATCTGGTCACAAGTGAAGGAGACAGCAGCACAATATTAAAACCACATCCAATTTCAACATGCATTTACTTCTTCCTGCAAGTGTGGGTGTGCCGTCAATCATCTGTCTGGCATTAATTGATTAGTATTATGTTGTCACCGATGTCAAAGTCAGACATCAGTCCAAACAAAAATGCATACAAAGACCCATTCAGAATCCATTTGATCAGTGTCATATCTCACACCTCTTTTGTCAGGATTACGGATAGAGCCATGGACAGCCTATCTGTTGTGAGCTGGGTTCTATCCATGCCCTGGTTGAGGGCTAACACCTCCATCTCTAGCAGTTTCAGCTGGAACTTTGAGAGCCCTGATGATCTTTGTGCCATGGCTTGGCTGTGCCCAGGAGCCACTGCTGCTCTCTGCGTGGCCTCTGGGTGGTATATTAATAATCTGAAGAGAAGAAGAATATGAAAAAAGTGCTTTTCAATTCAGTCCAAAAAAATGAATTATAAAGATAAGTTACACTGGTTATTTTAAAATCCACCCAGAATGTTAAAACTGGAGGTTTGGTATCCAGGTAAAGGCAAAGCAATCTACATCCACAGTGTCACAGAAATTAGCTCTTGAGGTCTGATGGGCAGGACATTGGTATAATCAAGAACATGTTTAAATAGTAGGGTAAATTCCATAAAACGAATTGGGAAAGGTGCTAAATTATAAAGGTTTTTCATTTCCAACTGCCAGAAGAAGGAGACAGAGAAGCACCTGGCTGATAAACTGCTGCTTTGGCCCTTGAATTTATGAGAAGCGACGCTTAAAACACAACAGTGATGCTCATGTTAATCGGAATGCACTGGATTGATTCACCAGAGTACGGAATAAATTAGAAAATTTAATCAAGAGCCAACATCCCTCGTTATATCAATAATTAAGTTAACTTTCCTTTTTGTTCCCCTTAAAATGACCACGGCACATCACCCGCCAGCAATTAAAAAAAAAAAAAAAAGAAGAAAAATGAAATGAAAAATTGAAGGTCCTTGACATTTAACTGTGTTAAAAGTCTTACCTCTGTGAAGAAGAGCAGTTACTACTGGAAGCAGATGCAGCAGCATTTTTGCAGGTTCCTGGTGTTTGTGGCGGTGTGGGCGGAGGCATGGACGGCTGGACGGGCTGAACAGGTGTCATGGGCTTGACCAAAGCGGAATATAGGAGGGGTTTGTGGGAAAGCGGACAAGGCCTGTTGTTCTTAGCTGGGACTTTGGACGCAGCGAGCCGATGCTTCAGCGCGCTGTCCAGGGTTTTCACGTAGCTGGAGCTTTTTGCGGGCAGCTGATAGGCAACGGAGCCCTCGGGGTTTGTAGAGAAGGCAGCAGCACGCTCAGTGATTTGCTGAGCTTCGCTCTCCAAGTACTCATCCAACATGTTGCTGCAGAAGGCAGATAAGTTCTTTTGTGTTCCTTTTAAGGGGGAAACAAATAGTAAAACATCAATCAAACTTCCAGTTCAGTTAAATAGCTTGATAATTAGAATTATCAATGGTTGATGAACGGATACAGCAACTACTGGGTTGTGAGGTCTCACCTTCACACTTAGACGGAGAGGTTACTTTGCTCCCGACAAACTTGTTTTTCCATCCCTTTATTTTTGTGATGTCACTTGTTTTTCCAGTCCGGGAGATAAAGGACAACTGCTCACCTGTAAAGGAGAAAAATGCATCAGCTTTCACATTTACAATAATTATTAGAAATTTCTTTTTAAAGCTCTTTCAATTAAAGTGCTGTATGAGCAAGGAGATATAAGAGTAGGACACATGGAAAAAAAAAAAAAAAAATCATTGTCTAGTCCACCTATCCTATTGTATCACTGTGACCAGTTACAGGGTTTTGCAAGAAGTATAAAAAGAACACAGGCATTTCACCGAGCTGAGCAGTGTCACTGGGCTTTTCATGCTATGAGCAATGCGCCTCTTTTCATATTGACATTAGATACTGGTTTAGTTAAGTACTGGTTGGGGCTGCTTATGAAAATAAGCACCATTTATGAAAATAATGCTAACACTAACTATACAATTATTTGCTTTGTGGATAATAGTAAGAATTACAAAAGATATGAAAATATCAATCCCTATTAGTACAACAGGAGGGGTAAAATGGGAAGTATCGTGAAGTCATCCAAATTCTCCCCGAGTTACGGAGGTCAACTCCTGAGCTTTTTCACGGGGACACAAACGCTTGATTTCAGACGGCTATTCAAAATCACACTGATTGCATTAACAAATATGATTCCACACAAGGACTTGAGGGCCTCCAAAAGTTCAGACACTTGTCATCTGTGAAATATTTTCTGTTGAAGGCTCAGGCTAACTCACTTCCTCCGTCACTGGAGGGTGGATACTCGCTTTGTTCTGGTAGTTTTGGGGGCGGAAGTGGCAGATGGATCCCCAGATAAAGCAGGTCAATGGACATGGTGGGGTCTAAGGAGCTCAGCTTCAAACCCACTAAGATTGTGACACAAACAACAAGAGAAAAATCAATATTGTTTCGGCTCCCCAATAAACGGGTTATTTATTTGGCTGCTTCCGATTTTCAACTCACCCTCCTGCAGAACAGGGTGGATGACCTGCTTGTGTTTGAAAACTTTCAGGTCTTTCAGCAAGATGGCCTCCGAGTGGATTATCTTCTCCTCAAAGGCGACTGGAGTCTGCTTCTCTGACACACCGGTGTCTTTGAGAGATTGTGTGGATGACACTAATGGAATCAGGAGAAAGAGGGGACCGACCGTTCAAATCAGTTCTTCATTGCATTAAAAAATGTTGTCGTATTAATCACGTGGTGCTCACAAATGACCTCTTTACCTTTGTCTTCTACAGGTTTCGGAGTTGGCAGGGAAATCTGAGATTCTGCAGACTTATTTGCAAGTTGGTCCTTGACATGAATCTCAAGGGCTTCCTTCAACACAAAATACAAAGTAGAAATTATATATGATATAATAGTGTATATATTAGATAATATCATATATATAATATATATTTTGAACATTGTCAAATACGCCAATACAATAAATGTGACACGGCACATAGAATGTGCAATCACCCCAGCATTGTTTCCTCGAGGCTATGGTTTGCGATGACCGAGCCATGTCTTTGATGCTATGCTAACAATAACAACAGCATGATGAGGTTTTTTTTTACCCCCCCCCCGGCCCGAGTTAAAATTTTCCAGCTTAAGGTAAAAAAAAAAGCTTTATGGTGGAAAAGCAGTAGGACAGGCAGCATAATAACCAACTATCACGTCACCCAACACAAAACAATCCCTTCTATCAGGTTCTCCATGTAAACAGGAAGAAGTTGGAGCCTGGTGGCTTCCATTTGCTGTACGAGCAGGATTAACCAATTATATTCCAGTGGATGACTTGTTGCATGCAAGTAAAAATTAAATGCAAATGAGAGGGGAATTCGCTGATCAAAATGCAAATTTAGCCTAAAAATTAGTTTTTTTTTTTTTAAATAGTTGCTGAGTTGATTTTCAACAATGTCCCTCCCTGCAAGACACCTCTTATCACCAACTCGGCTCGTTTCTCAAATTGAACGTTGAACACAGATGAAAAAGGAAGTGGAGCCACAGAAAACTTATCAGTTGTCAGCACAGGATGGAAAGTGATACAGCGTTTCTTCTGTGAGAATAATTGCTGTTGTCGTGACAGCTGAGGACTTCCATTAAACTCATAAAAACAAACTGCTGGGGTGTCTGTCCAAACATGAGTAAAAAAATTTAAAAAACACAGCTCACTCACGTGGCGTACCTTGAGCCAAATGAAAACATCCACACAGGAAAAAAATGCAGCTTCACCTCTACACAATAAAACACAACCTTCTCAAATATGCTCTGATGTGCACTCAAAGGTACAGATACACAAAAGACCAATTCTGCGCTACCGCACATTAGCGATCAACAACAGCGTGTAATTCACACCGAAACCCTGTGTGACCGCTTTCTGTCTAGTGTTGTGTTAATCAAAGAATTTGAAAAGGAAGACACAAGCACATCCACTGCCCAGCTAGGGATGAGTGCTGGATCAAAAGTATCGACTGAATAATGCTAACATATTTTGATGAGCATATTTCTGAATCCAAAACATCATGCGATAAAAAAATATTCTGTTCTTTATAAAATAACTTATCTTCATTTTGGGAGCACTCGGTGTGCGGATTTTTTGTGTCAAACCGTTGTTTAGTTTTGTGTTAAGCAAGAGTGCTGAACCAAAGACACATTATTTCCACATCAGAGTATAAAAGGGCATTCCCTGAATAATCATTGCAGAATTTTGGAGACTGACCTTCGTGGTGAATGACACAAACAGCAGACCTTCAACATGGTCCAGCTCCGGCTGCACAGCGGCAGTCAAGGATGGACGGCTGATTGCGGTCGACAGTCTACGAGCCATGGCGGGAGAAGTAGCCACGGGTTTCCACTTTTTTCCCTGGGGATTCCCCCAGCGTCTATTGATCCTCTTCTTTTTCTTGCGGTGGCCAGATGATGAGTTGTGTTTTGAGGCCAAGGACCTGGGAGTAATGCTTCTTGCTTCAGAGGGTTCAGAGATGCATTGCTTCTTATTTGGGCCAAGACCACATTCATGGCTGTCTTCCTTGGGTTCCTCAAGGGGCCGCTTTTGGACAAGCACAAGCTCACCCAGAGCATGGCCACCTCGTGCATATCGGGCAAACGTTACATCCTTACTGGCAGGGCTGAACATTATGGGCTTCAGAACCAGTCTGGTCCATTGGTCATCGGCGAGGGGAGCAGGCGTGTTCTGTGGGCTTGAACTGTAAAACAGTAATGATCGGTTTTATGTTTGAAAAAAAAGTGCATTTAAAAGCCAAATCTATGATGACCTCATTATGAGAACACATTGGTATTTTTAATGACACAAAGTTCCAAGAGCATGGCACTCTTTGGTGTATATATATAATCATTATCAAATTAATCCTCTAGCCTTGAAACAACCAAGAGTCTTGTCATTGAAAAATACTTGTGCTTTCATCATTTCAGTGTGCTGTTAATAAAACTTGGAAAAAAGGAAAGACAGACAACTGAGGCCAAATAACACGGGAATGACAATATGCAACATATCAGGGTAACTACTGAATGTGATCATGTATAAAAGGAAAAACAAAAAATACCAAATTTTCCCGTCTTCTTTTTTGGTTCCATTCTGTTCTGAGGTATTTGACACAGGGTGTGGTGAATCAGTCTTTGAACACTGCATTTCTGCGTTGACTCGGTGCAGGCGGGAGTTGTTCCCGTCCTCCTTGAAGCCCCTTGCGAAGGGATTGTGATTGATTTTCAGTTGGGTGATACGAAAATTCTGGTAAGTTGTCACAGCCATGAATTCGGTTTGTGGAAAGGTAAACGTCATGCTTTCTGGCCAAATAGTGTAAGGCTGACTGGGTGAATACATGTCCTCATCCGGGACGGGAATTATATGAAGCCTGGGAATGTACCGATGCATCGACTGTAGGATTATATAACCCTCCTGGTCTTGGGGGTAGTTGGTAAGTTTGAGTTTATAAAAGGACAACAGTCCATCCATCCATTCGGATCCTCGCAACGGCGATGTGTGATGAGCAAACGCTCGGATCAGACCCTTGCCCTGGATTTCTCCTGGTGCCGTGACCTCCCATTTCTGAGAGCTCCATCTGTATTTATACGGGTCAGACGGAACTATAGACAGAACCAGATTGTATTTCTGGTCAGGTTCGAGACCAGTCAGGCGATACAGACAATATGGGAACATCCGGCGCCCCTGTTTGGTGAGAATCATCTCTGTTCCGCAGCTGTTAAACTCCTTCCACACCATGTCATTCTCCAGGGTAACAGTGACACCTTTGAAAGTCAGCGTCGAGGGAAAGTCCTTCTTTGAGTCCGGATTTCCAAACGTGGAGGGGGCTGGCACCACAGGCGTTGACAGGGATTCCGATATGTTGACGATGCTCATCCCTGTGCACGTTATGGTGCTTGAAGCCGATGTTATTTGTGAGGTAGTTGAGCTGGTTTTTATGAGCCTCTCTGGGGAAGTGCACGGCGGCGTTACGGCAGGCTTGGCTGGACTCGCTTCAGCAGGTGAGGAGAGGGTCGTGCCGCAGTCACTACTTGCAACTGAGATGGCCTTGTTCTCCATCATCGCCTCACCACAGAAACTCGGTCTCAATGCGGTTGGAAAGGGGGGCGCCGAAACGGGGATAATAGTAGGGACGGATGGGAGGACATCTGTCAATCTCCCCTCCGTGTCCTTTAATGCGTGTTGTTCCTTTGCGGACGTTATTTCAGACAGTGTGGCAGGCATCGCGTACGGCTGTGCTCATCCAACGTCGTTTGATACCTGTCCGGAAAATTGAAAAAGATGAAGAATAATGTTACGTATCCTGTATAGCACTGCTCATGAGTTTTAAGCACAATACAAGGATAATTGTCAGAGCATTTGCAGGAACTTTTTTGCCCAAGTTTGGATACAACCAAAGCGAGACAATGAGAGTAATCCACCAGTCAATGAATGTTTCTTTCTTTCTTTCTTTTAGACAGTCGCCCAAGCTTCTGCAGGGCAGACACCATAAATCATAACGAAAGGAATATTTTATCTGCTGATAAACCTGGTTAAACACGAACATGGAAGGGTCTCAGGCTGTGATATGTGTCATTATGCTAAGAGCTCGTTGGCTCCATTTCATGAAGAATAATCTGCATGATTCATAGCTAAGCTTTGTACATTTGTGTCCATCAGGAATTCCAATCAAAAATCATTTTTAGACTGAGCCCTCAGAAAAATAAATAAGCTACTCATAGAGAAATCATTATTTATTTAAAAACCTTCGGCCATGAGTGGTCTTTCCATGAACTGTGGGCAATTTGTTTTATCAGGAAGAGTGTGTAAAACATTTATACAGTGCATCTGACATGAAACAATACATGGCAATGGACAGAATTTAGATTAGATACAGATGGTTTATTTGGAAACAAGCTTCTATGATAACCTGCCAATCAGCAGACAAATGTCAGACACTGCTAATTGGAGGAGTGTCATTGGTGTTATTTACCAGGACAGTCAACAGGACTGATTTCATACATATTAGTTTTGTGCTGGATACCCGGTTTGGATGATGGCGGAGAGCGAGCTAATTGTCAGCACAAACTCTCCGGCTGCTATTTTAGTTTGGGGGACTGCAGAGGCTATAACATATAACCACATGCCTCCTTTTGATGTATTAACAGTTATGACACTAACTTCAAGTTATTCTCTAATCATGCAGTAATTTCACAGAGTAGTCTGTATTATACCTGAGATCGGAGCTACGCAATGCTGCCCAACACTGACAAGGAACGATCTTTCTTCTGTGAAATACAGCATATATCACCATTTTATAAACCACACGATAGTTTACTAGACACCTAGAGTTTTGTTATCTGCATTATGTTTATCAATACACTAGTATATATGTGACTGTGCAGGTGTTCTGTCATCCATCAGAGCAGATCTTCTTAGCTCATCCCAATGCCACGCCCTCTGAAAATTAGCTTGGAATTCTCCCCCAGGTTCAACTCGCAACTGTGCCTTTAACAAACAGTCAAAACAAGTGGCTCAGTTTCAGGGGTGGGTGAAACTAGTGGGGCCACTTATTCAACATTCTGAAGGTCACCCCTTCACCTGAACAAGTTAGAGAAGGCATCCAATTTGGTAGATTCAAGAATCTTACAATCAAACAAACACAAATATTAACAGATGCCATGGTCGTTAAAAAGACAGACCCTGCAAATTTCACTTTCGAATCAAGCTGCCAAAGAGCTCGACATTGCTCATGTTTGCAACGTGATCTCAAAACTACTAAGATTCATTGTGCAGTCCTACCTGGCCGTCATTGAGTACTATCATGTTTGGGCTCCGTGTGGCATGTAATGTGAATAGCTGTGGCTTGCTAAAATAAAATCAAGGATGAAAAACACAATTTCTGACATATTAATATATATCTACACACACACAAAAAAAAATCAGTGCATCACAATTCAAGATTACTGTTTTTGAGAAGGATGTCAATACTAAAAATGAAGAGCGTGTCAAAATACCCCCATAGATGCTAAGTAGAAAGCCCACTTACATCATGTACCACATGCTTAAAAGAATCTGTTAACCTAAGAAAGCGCCCCTTGTGACATCACTGTTTTTAGCAGGAAAGGACAAACAGTTGGACCTGGAACAGAAACAGCGTAGGTGAACGACTCTGTTTTCGTGTGCTGGAAATGTTCAAAAGAGGCAGCAATACACCTCTGCGGATGTCGAAACCAACATGCGAACCCACAACTTAACCAGGGCCCTGGAAGAGAGTGGACAATAACAATTCCGATAAAGGGGGACAATACCAGCTCTCTCTACCTCAGCGGAGCAACAAACATCATCAAGGACAATTCCCATCCCCGGCAACCACCTGTTCGAGGTGCTGCCCTACAGCCGGCGCTACAAAACGCGTAAACAGACTCAGAGACAGCTTCCTCCCCAGAGCCATCGCCAATCTCAAACCACCACAAACATATCCCTACATAGCCCAACCACGCCACACACCTTCAGACTCCTCCCCAACATCACTCAAGTGCAATAACTCACAGTGTATTATTTGTTTTCTATTTATATCTACATGCCTGTTTAATCTCAGAGCATTTACAAGAATATTACTGATTGCTCCAGTTGCACAACTCACTTTATTTGCACCGCTTTTATTATTTATTATAATATCGTGTCGCACGTTGATGCTTTATACTTTCTCCTTTTGTTTTTGTTTCCTAATGCAACGGCGTTAAAAGGCTATTGTATTCTCCATTCTGAGAGGGGAATAAGGTCAACTGGACTTAGAAGGAATCACTTCAAACAAAATGAGGACACAATCTAAGAAAGCCAGCCGCTGTAGCCACGAGACCAGAGATGAAGAAAACAACCATAATCTCTACGTGCATGAAAGACAATGAGGATGGTGACCATTCTTCCTTTGCAAATCCAGTCAAAAATAATCCTGTGCTATTCCGAAACGATGTTTCCCATGTGGAATTACCACCAGAACTAAATGGCAGTATCACATTTGGTATCACATTATCACATATCACACAGTATAACGTGTCTTTCGTGCATGTCGAATATATCATTTCTCTGGTTGGCCTGGGAATAAGTGGACTTTGTCCATGGGGCTCCGGTGTGAGCGGCCAATGGGCTGCATGGCGGCTCCCGGCCGGGGACATGGCTGCGGCGGCCGGATGGGCCTGGAGGAGGAGGAGGAGGAGGAGGACGGGGGACGGACAGTTGTTGAAGTCGCTCCTACCTGAGCGTCGCTAATTCAGCCGTCGTCGTCGTCGTCGTCGGTGTCGTCGGGGGAGCCCGGAAAGGTGTCCGGTAGTGTCGCCGTACCTCCACCCTCCCCGCACATGTAGATGCGGGGGTTTACAAAAGGTGTTACCCGGGCGAACGGCTTCACGAGCGGCGTTGTGACCGCGGAGCAGCCGTTCAAAAAAAAAATAATAATAAAGATAAAAAACTACCTCCTCCCGCCTGCCTTCTCCGGTTCAACCACGAGGAAACGATAGGAGCAAGTTATTTGACAACACCTCGAGAGAAACAGGCGGGGGGGAAGGAGGCCGCCAAGTTGGAAAAGTTGCCGGTTTCATTTAACGTCTCTCACCTCGCGGTGTAGGGTCCCGGCGCCTCCGGTGGCGACGGTGACAGTCACGGCGAAAAAATAAAATAAAATAAAAGTCCCCAATTGTTGCGCGTCCGTCGTCGCGGCCGCTGCAAGCGAGAAAAGGGGAGAAAAAAAAACGAAGAGAGGAGGCGGCGGGGAGGAGAAGGCGGAGGAGGGGGGCCTCCGGCGGATCCCTCGAAGAGAAACACGAACTGGCAAATGGAGGCCGACGGCCACGCCAGTGTGCTCTCGCGTCGTCCGACCCCTTAGCGTGCACGCACTGGGAGCCAAGGCGCATGCACAGATATCACCCTCTTCAATGGCGCGTGATTCCCGGGCCGCCTGCGCGAGGAGAGCGGGAGACCGTCGCTGCCGCGGAGGGATCTAGTATTATTATTATTCATTATTATTATTATGACCATCATTACCGTGTGCCGCACTCTCTCGAAGCTTAAAAAAATAAAAAATGAATAATAAAAAAAAAAAATCAATCCGCGCGCTAGCGTGGAGAGAAAGTCTCGCTAAGTTTGTTTGAACTGAAAGCAAAGACTTTGGAGGGAAAAAAAATAAAGTTTAACTCGTTTCCCCTGATATTCCCGTCACTTCTACCTTTTCAGTCACATTTCCACAGCGGAGGAGAAACACGCTGTGTGTTTCTCTCCTCTTCCCCGTGTCTCCCTCGGACGGACAAACACACACACACACACACACATCCGTGCCTCTGAGCTGTGACGTCACGTGTTCACCATGGCGGTTGAGCTCCAGTAGCCAATGCGCACGCTCCTTCCTCAACATTTTTAGCGGCCAGTTCTTTCACAATGGTGTCCATGGTGAATTTCAATCGTTGCGCCACTATCGACGAGAGGGGGTCGGGGGGAGAAGTTATGTTTAATGAGAAGATTACAAGTTTACGCGTCGTCGTGTATTTATTTTCTATAAATCCACGGGGGCTTCAATATAAGCCGACGACACGGATAAAACACCAAATCTTCTCACCGCAGTCCTTATCGGTTTCCGCAGCTAGAACAGCGGCCGGCGTTGTCTCTAATAAAATGGCGGCGCGACTGCACATGAAAACATCCCTAAACATGCTTATGGAACACAACGTTTTAAAGCCGTCGAGGAAATATGTACAAACCTCTCAAAATATCCCCCGACCCTGTCATTTTTCTCCTCCGTCGGCCAACGAATGGCCTCGTATACGCACGGCGGACATGACTAGCTCGTCGCCATGTTGCAGTCAATGGCATTTTCGCAACAATACACATCCAAGTGCAGTGAAACACTGACCAATCTGTTTTTAAATAGTCTTGAGCTTCACTTCAGTATCTCCATTTATTTTCTGGAGATGTATTTATCAGAGGTTCTCGGCTTTGAATGACATAGATAAAGCAACGGCATGATGTCATTTTGGGGATTCCCTCTACTATGCAGGTACGTTGACGTGGCCGAATGTAGCTGAACTCCACGGGCTTCCCGCACGTCCCGGAAACGTCACTCCTGTCATGAAAAACACTTTAAATTAAGAGAAAACAGCAAAATTTTCTCACATATGAACAACTTAGGCTTTGCATCAAGCTAATTTAGATAATATGTGACCATTTTTAAAAAAATTGATAAAATGATTTTTTTGAAAGGACACATGTGATAAATATTCATATTTTTGATGGACGCCTACTTGTCAATTTACTGGTGTTCGCTGTTATCATTACATTTGTATATGTCCCTTTCGATGATACAATATGGTTTGATTAAAAAATTCACAATACGCTTTTCGAGAGACACATTTTCGTAATAGGACAGGAGCAGCAAGAACAATATAATTGTTCTTTTTGCCTGCCCGGTTCATGAAGACAAGGAATTGCAGATGGCTTGTCATTTACAGTTACCTGTAACTTCGACAACATAAAACTAAAATAACCTATTGTAAGCTATGAAAGTAGATTAATATTTTTTCTGCTCTTTATTATAAAGGAGTAATTAATATGTTACACTTCCATACAGAGGAACACACCTTTGGGGGGGGGGGGAGGCGGGCATTACCCTTCTAACCAATATTTTTTATACAAAAAGTCACCTGAACATATCATAAAAAT
>CAAKHD010000045.1:0-13985 GCA_901007705.1 Fistularia tabacaria | reverse complement strand
TTAAAAAAAAAAAAAGATAAAATAACACAGTCACAAGAAGAAAGGAGGGGGGGGGGGGGGGGGGGGGGGGGGGGGGGGGCAAGATCCCTTGAATAGCTTCATTTTCAATGAAAATGTCTCCTGAAAATATCTAGAAATGAGTCACTACATGTCTACCAAATGGGAGCTTCGGAATTATTTTGTGGTATAATGGAATTTATAGTGCATTGGTTGTAGGGAACAAACCGCTATGTTGGTTTTTAGCATTCAAACACCAGTTTGCATCTGTTGGTTTCAGGTGAGTTGTCAAGCAAGGGGTATTTCTGGATTCAAGAGAGCAATCCACACAAGGTAACAATGCAAGCACAGAAGATGTAACACCTCGTTTTTTAAGACAGAATTATCCACCTCAGAAATGTTCAGATGCTCCTTGATATTTGAAGATTGACTGTTTTTTTTTCAAGCTCGGATTTGAGTAGAAACTCCAAACTATTTGGTCCTATTTGCTGTCTCTGGGTTGGTACTGTGGTTCTCTTCTTTTGGTATGGTTACTTTAACAGGGTGCAAAACTCAAGACAAACAGTGAGTGTTGTGTCTGTTACATGGAAGGCCTTTATATTTCTATCCATAGGTAAAATAATTGGCTTATTAAAGCCTTTAAAAATATTTACAGAAGTCATTATTGTCTTTTCAAGTCTTTCTTAATCTAGGCTGGTGTAAACACCCTGCACCCCCACTCAGTGTATTGTTGTCTGAATTGGCCAATTTCACTGCAATGTTCTGTATCCAGTGAATCATTGCAGTTTCTTTTCAAAAAACTTAGATTTTGTGAATTTTGCTCGAAAATCTTTTTTTTCCTTAAGAATCAGTGTCATTTTATTTTCTTCTATTTTTGACTTGGAATATTGCCTTTTCCTCTATCTTTTACACTTCCATATGGAGCAGGTATTTTCTTAAATGCTAACCTAATTGAGAATAAAGCTAAAAGCTCTTAATGTGAAGTCAAATACATTATTGTTCTGAGTGAAGTACATGTTTGAAATGCTGCACTTTTAACAGTTATTTTACCTTGTCTCAAAGTAAAGATATTTTCTTTAATAAATTGACCTTTCCTCGTTGGCTGCTACCAATTACAGTGGTGATAACAGAATTGTTTAGTCAAGAAAGACAGACAATTTCACTTCATGAAACCAGTCTTTCCTTTAAAAAAAAGAGAAGAGAAGCCACTCGGTATTTTTTTTATTTGTCGTTTCCTCTGGACTGTAAACGCATCCTTTAGTCTAAAAACCAAGACATCTAAAAAAGCATAAATATTTCTGTACCATTATCTCTCTATTATTAAACAGACAGAGGATGGCAATCGTATGACGATCAAAAGTAAATCTAGCTATTGTGCAAATGGCTCAATTCGTGCGTTTTAATCATAAGTATTTATTACCTCAATATGTCAGTTGCATATTGGTGTTGTCCCACCAAAGATTACGTGTGCGTAACGTTCTGTTTAATCATCTGTATCTTGACCTCCTTTTTGTAAATGTCAATTCACTATTGGAGACACATCAGGAGGTGAAAATTAAGTCAATGTAAAACACAACTTTCACCCGACGTCCATCTCCGAAATTGGACTTTGAATTTAAGTTGTGTGGGTGTTACTATTTAGATGCTTGGAAAACATCTATTATTTCTTGCTGACATTGTATAGTTCCACAGGTATTGATAGATGCACTGCCATTTGTATAAATGTACGGAAGTACAGTTTATTTGACAGTTGTATATTTTATTTATAGACGTTTGGATCTTCGGATGCTTATGCTACCCCAGCTTCCTCTTCTTCTTCTTCTTCTTCTTCTTCTTTTCCTTGAGGCTTTTCCCTTCAGGGGTCGCCACAGCTAATCGACCCCCTCCATCTAACCCTATTCTCTGTATCCTCTTCTCTCACGTAAACTAACTTCCTGTCATCTTTCACTCTATCCGTAAATCTTCTCTCCTCTAGACCGCCTCCTCTGTACATGACAAAACCAGCTGAGCCTGCCCTCTCTGACCTTATCTCCAAAACATCTAACATGTGCTGTCCCTCTGATAGACTCCTTCCTGTGTGTGTCTGCGTAGCTGTGAGCACAGACGTAGTTCACAAATGTATTTTCTACGATTCACCCCGCATATCATTTCATAATTCATCTGCGATTGACCCTGTTTTTTGTTTTGGATTTTTGAAAAGACACAAGATGATACAGATACAGATGTCAGCAGAAGAAAAATTTATTTATCATTTGTGACATTTGACACGCAGAAAACACAGCGAGGACCCAAAAATTGGGGGTGAGCAGCACAGACGTTGATTACAGTGGAAACAATGATTGTTCTCTGTGAGTTATGAAGGGATTGTCAAACGAAAATAACCACAAAAAGCCACAGCCGTTAATCATCAGAACAACACATATGGAGAGAAATAAAGGACAGCTATAAGGCTGTAGAATTATAGGTTAGCAGTGATTTTGGCAGGATTAAATGAAAGGCCCAAATTAAGATGTCAACACAGAGAAAAACGATGACCATGTCACTGCAGCCAGGACGTCATCAATTTATCAGATATGGCTGTACCTCGGCGATTTATTAGGTTGGCAATTTATTTTTCTCTTTGAAATATAACTATCAATGTCTTTTAAAAATTGATCAGTGTTATACCCCCCCAAACATAAACTTTAAGTACTGCAGAAACAATTTGGGGCCCATATAACTGTCCGAAACTGTAAAAGGCCTTTGCCTCTCCCAATTTAAGCAGACATTCTTTTACAATGGTAAATATTTCATTAAATAAGTGTTCGCTTTTTCACTATCCTCATCGTTTAATGATCGCCTCAAATTTATTTTCAAAATGCATCAGCTGCCAGACAGTTTTCTTGTCTTTCTTTACTCACATTATACAATATAGGTACAGCATTCTGTATGTTCAAGAGTACTCCTCAAGTGTATATTTTCTGTATGACTATTTTATTCCTTTTTTTTGGTCACCTCATTGATAGTTGTTTTTATTAATGAATTAATTCATTCATTTATTGCTTCATCGTTCCTGTGTTATTTTTGATTGTCCCAATTGTGTGCATTTTTGTTCGTATGTTGCACTTTCTCAAAAATTTTCTGTTAAGCTGAGTTGTTTCATTTTGATTGATTTTTCTGTCCATTCTATTCTGTCTAAAGATTCAGTATAAACACCTCTCTTGAGACATCTCATTTCTTTTTCTTTTTGTATTAAAAAGGGACAAAAATTCTTGTATATCTGGTAATGAAGACGACATAAATGTTATAAACTAAGCTAGTTAAGTGTCGACCCCTAACAGTTTTATGTGTGCTGTTGAATTAGCAATTAACGTCAGGTATTTAACAAATTACGGAGACAGTGCACTTGACATTTGCCTTAATATCAAGCACTTGTCACATTAAATGAAATAACCTCAAATAAAAGCATCACAAAAAGACTCAGAAGGCCAAATGATAGAATGTGACTTTGTGCTCCTTTCTGGCAGATGTTTTTATTGACGTCAGAACTTTATCTCGAAGTTCACTCACATCTTCGTCAGTGCTTTTATTCACATTATCGTAATTTTCATCCTCACTTGCAGTAACAGTTGAGCCAACAGCCTCCGCCTGCGATTTACATTTGCAATTATTTTGCTTCTGCACCTTCAGGGGAGCGTCCAGGGCCAGCAGAACCTTCACATTTTCCACATTTTCATCTCAAATGATTAAATTTAAGAGACGAGTCAGCTGATCAGGCATGGGTTAAGAATGTATGAGGCCCCCCGGCACAAAAAATACATTATTAATTGATAGGTGATGTCATATACTGTATTATCAGGAAACCGTAAAGAGATAGCTGGGAATGATCTGATATATTTAGCTGAACCGAAGAGAAAGAGAAAACACTGAACAAAATTTTTCAAAATGTTGAATTTGACCGATTTATTTGAAAACATACAGCGCTCCCAGTTTCCCAAAGACAGGCTCAAACAATGTATCGGTATGAGTTGAAGAACAAAAAAAAGGACAGTATGAGGTCACAGCTGGTGGGGTTCTTGAGGCCCCAAGAGGTCGGAGGCTCCCGGGCACCCATGCAATCTGTGCCTCCAGTCGGTGTCTGTTTTCTCCATCTCTTAAAAGAACAGGATTTTTATTTGTTTTCAGAATTATTTAGAAGGGACATTTTGGTTGTTTTTGTTTTCAGAATGTACGTGCTCTCACTTTACTGCTGGTCTGTAAAATGAAAATAATCTGGAAGAAAAATGCTTTTTTCTGCTGTTATTTAAAGACCAAAACGATATTTGCACTGGGAGGAAGAATCTCTCCCCTGGAAATTAGCTCCAATAAAAGGTCCAACTAAATAACCAAATTACCAAATTTTTTTCTTTGCTCTAACTCATTTGATTAATATTATACACTGAAATGCTTCTATAAAGCATTAATAAATGTGAAATTAGAAAACATACAAAAATCAGCTTTCAGTGATTAGGAGCTACTTCTTCACGATCGATTTTGAGATGTTAGAACAAGAGCTGACCTGTTCAGATTTATTGATTTATTCAAGTTTATTCCACAGCAAATCTGACACTTTGTGGCTTTGAATTACCTTTTCTTGAAGTACTTGAGGCAAAACAGATTATTGCCAATCCCGTACACGTATGGACTGATGGATGTGTACGAGGTTGATATAAAGAACTCCATTTCAAGCCAAAAATCACCATCGATGGGTTTGGAAGTCAGCTGGAAGGCCAGATAGAGGGTCCAGTCGACCTGGAACAACACCATGGCAGCCAGAACGCCCACTGTACTTCGGTGAAGCCTCAGTCTTCTACTCTTTCTGCCAAACTGGTTGAGCCCACTGATGCTTTTCACCGGGGTTACCGACCTGCGGCTTAACAGCACCTTGATGATGAGGCAGCTGCTAACCGTCACGAAGCTGAGGGGCAGCAGATTACAAATCAGAATGAAGAGATACTTGTATATGCGGTTGGGGACGGGGCAGAAATCTTCACCGCACAGGAAAAAGTCCGGGGTGCAGCTGTTGGTGTTGCTTGTGAAGTTTCCTGCAGGTCCTTGCAGGTTTATAAAAAACAAAGGGATGCTTAAAGATCCAGAGATCATCACACAAATCCCGCTCACCATCCAGGCGGCCCGAATGCTGTCCAGGTAGTGGGGAAGGTTGACCCTCTTGTTGGTGTCTGTCAGTTTCTGGTAGCGGAAAATGCTGATGAGGACAGTGAAGAGGATGCTGGAAATTTCACCGAACACCGTCAAGAACTTGAGCACGCGACACATCCACAAGCTGGAGATGGTGCTGGAGGTCTGGATGATAATTATGTCGTAGATGTTCACAATGATTATTTCCTCCATGTTGGCTGTTGCTAGTCCCAGAAGAAACAGCTCAAAGGATTTGACCGGGGAAAGCTTGGCCTGGACGATGGTAAAGATGAGAAATACATTTCCCACAAGTCCTATGCAGGATATGAAGACTCGAATGCCCAAAAAGTTCAAAAACATATCAACCATCATTGGTTTGGTGGCTCGTACCGTAGGAGACGTCGTGTTGTTTCCACCCAAAGAACATGGAAGTAAAACAGAGTGTGTCTGGTCGGTGTCCCTACCTTGCAGCATCAGGGATCGGGTTCTCAAAGGTGGCATTCGTCTCGATCGGTGATTGGCTGCGCTCATTATGAAGACAGAAAAACAAGATGAAGCTGCTGAAGACTGGGAGTCATTAAATTTTTACCTCTGAGCTTTTGAGAGCTTCAACCTGAGACCAGGACTGTGTTTAGTTCAAAGATGTGACGTGATTTTTTTTCCACCGTGTGACAACTCGACCATGAACAAATGCACATGTATTCAGAATTCTTTTTCACATGGTTTTGTCAGCGTATTGTCAATTAACATCTCATATCTTGACTTGAGATACCGTGACATGTCACCCCTATCAATGTGAACCCTCCAGATATACGTATGTGACAAGTTTGCAAAAATGGTTTCACTTTAGAGAACCATTTATGCACTGCAACTCACCTTATATGTCTCGGATATGTTCAATAATTTAGCAGTAGTTGCAGCCGAGGCTTGAACTTTTATCGGGTTCACTGTGTCTCAGCACATCAATTCTGACGTTTTTTTCTTTTCTCGGAGCGAGAAAATCGGAACAACCGAGTCTGACAGATGATGCACTGAAAGCTGAGATCACCAGGGCAATCTAATGTGATGAGATTTGGATGAAAACACACGAGTTAACTAGCTCTCACACCATGAGGGGGTTTCTGACTTTGCATTTGACACGCACGTGCATGCGTGTGTGCGCGTCTGTCCGTCTGAGTGTGTGTTGGACAAACATCGAAAAATAAACAACGGAGACTCCTGAACCCCGTTGTTGACAGAAGGCCAGTTCATGTTCCAGCTTGTTTCTTTTCCTCTGTTGGTGCACCATCTAGTTAGCAGACCTTGCCAAGCCCTGCATCCTGATTCAGCTTAATTGTGAATCCCAGTGTGTACGGACTCTGATTTCTGTGTGTGTGTGTGTGTTATGTAAATGTTGCTGTCCTCCCGGGCATCTTGGGAAACCAAAGTCCTTATTCACCACCCAGTAATTACACCTGATTGAAATGATTTTTTGTTTTTAAGAGTAATTAACCTACTAAACTAGTTCTTCAGCTGAAAGCCACTATATTTATGGTTGTTAAGCAGTGTTGTTTGACTCAGATCTGAGTCTTGAACTTTTAATGGAAAATATTTGAATTGGTTTTTCATTGTAAATCCATTGACTGGTTAGAATCCAAGTATTGCAATTGATTTATACTGTAAGCTGATTCTGTGGCAGGTGTTAAAAATAACCAGGAACGGCACTGTTGGTCTTCATTGCCTCTGGCTGATCATTTATCATTTTCTGCGTGGCGCAGTTCTTTAAGTCTGTTTTTTCTGAAAGAAAAACAGCCTTTGAGTTATGATGAAAGTTCGGATCAGGAATAAGAGAGACATGCTCTGTTACCCTGCTCAAAAGTTGTAAAGATATATGTTACAACTTCATTTCCCCCAATACTCTGTAATATTTTCAAAAGACAGCGTCACTGCCCCCTGGGCTAAAGTTTGCCCAATACAATTACAGAAATACAAACAAGCCCCACCATTTTTTACAGTGTGATGATAATGGTTGGAGCCAGATGTCTCTCCTGTGCTGACACACTGTAAATACAGTACTGAGGGACGTCTGGCGCTGCACGACGAGGTGGGCGAGCAGTGAAAAAGAAGCAAGCATTCATCAACAACTTCCCTATTGCACCTATAAAACCAGCATCCACCCCCCGCTCTCTAGACTGTGGTTTGGAGAATTAGTGGTAACGTCCTCCTATTTGTTCTGTCGTGAGCAGCTGCACTTTTAATTAATCTATTTTGTTGAGACAATTCATCCAGAGGAGTATACACAGCCTTGAATATTTGCTCACCAAGACTTAATAGCATCCTGCTGCCACGTGAAAGAAACAAGATAAACAGCCTTTAGTCATGGAAGAGTTATGTATGGCACTAGAGCTGGTGCCGCTGGGTTGCAATGACGTATACACTTTAAAATCTCTCTTATTTCCAGAAAATCACAATGGAGAGATGCAAAGTTTGACGTGTTCCTGTGTTCATCCAAATCAGTTTCTTGTCCAGAGGGAGGTCAATAGATGATGTGAAACACATGCAAAACACCTTTTCATTGCCGATTCCCACCCAACATGGGGTTAACGTCTGTGTCTCGTTTGAGAGAGCATGGCTTCCCACATACATGTAGTGTTTTCATCTGCCACCATTGTTCATGTGGCCAGTGGAGGTGCAGAAGGGAAGCCATTCCTGCAGATGCTAAGCTAAGCTAAGCTTTGAATGAGTTTCTATTGTGCGTGTTTTTTCTTTATGATACCCATTTTTTTTAATGTTTCTGTTCAAAAGGAGGACGTAATCCTGCTAAGCTTTACTTTCTTGGATGTTGTAGGGAAATTTGGGGGGTAGAATTAGATTAAGACTAAAGTCGTCTCAGGACAACCCAAAAGTCTTGCTGTCACAGTAATCGCATGCAGCAAAGCTGGAATTTCCCCAGCGATGACGTCTCGGCAACAGGGGTTTTTGGAAAATTCCCACTATAATTCACCTTTTTACATTTTTGCAAAAAGATATAGATGTTAAAATCATTAAAAAAATTCAGATTATAAAAGTATCTGAAAAATAATTCTACCTTTGATGAATGTTGGAGCTTCAGTGGGGAGAGATTAATGCTAGTTTCTCTGGGTACTTCAGTTCAAGGAGTGTATCCATTCGAAAGATTTAGACTGGAGTCAATGGAGGGCCAATAAATAATTTATAATAGCAGCACTCAAACACTGATAAATAACCTTTTAGAGGGGGAAGAGGCGTCGTATATCCAGCAGTTACAGTTTTCAAATGAAAATGATTTGCATATTCCTGAATGTATGGTCTGTATAGGAAGGCTTGTCATATTTTTAATGCTAAAATCATGCCAGACATAAGTCACGATGAATACGCCTGGGCTAATATGCCTGAAAACACTTTTGGGGGATCTTTTGATTTCTTCCACTTAGGGTCCATAAACAGAGGTGTTATTATCCGGTAGATGGGTTCAATTGACATCTTTCTGATCATTTTGTTGCCTCAATTCGTCTCCATGGGATAATCAGCAAGTGACTTCACACTTTAGCCCAGTTCAGCCCTAACAGAGGTCGAATAAGCCCTTGTAGATTTTGGATTACAAATGACAGCGGTTGATAGTAGGTTACTTTTTGGAGATCAGTAAATGAGGCCACGCATGTACCATGTTTTTAATGAAGGAAAGCAGTTGAATGTGACTGTGATGGACGTTTGCATCTGTTTCTGACCAAAAAAAACTGACATTGTGTTAAGGGAGATGGTCTACTGCATTTATTTCCATATGAGCGACCTATTAGCAAAATTGATTCCCCAGGTTTGACTGGAGGTTGAGAAGATATATGTTTAACTAACAGTGAATAAAATATGATATGTTTCTCACTCATTTTGTCCTTTGCTTAACAAAAAAATGTTTGTCTGTGGATTTTTAATTTAGGGTGTGAAACCAAAAGACAGGGCATGTGGTTCATTTGGAAATTCCACAAGGATCGCATGGCATGTAAAGAAGCCTGTCTTGCATTTGTGGGCTCGGATCTCCGCCGCTCACGTCCTATTATTTCACAGCAGCAGGTCAATGTTAATGATGTGAAAATTGTCGGCTTTATTCAACGATACAATCAAATTTGATTGGCATTTTGCAGACTCTACGAAGGGGATGATAGACTTTGGAGAAATAAAAAACATGAGAAGAAAAACACTAAAAACCATTTAAAGGTCTAACAGGAAGTACTGAGGCAGCCATGTGGTTTCAATAACGCCACCTTTGGATAGGACAAACAAGTGCCAGCCTCAGAACGTTACTGAATTGTATAGCCTTGAAGCAGGCTAGTCTTTGCCAGCTGTGGGAATTTGGGGTTTGTTGCTGAGTCTGTGATCTGATCAGCTATAGAACATTGAAATAAAAAAAACAAAACGTTTCGGCTGGTTACATGTTGGGCCCGAGGGCAGACATGTGTCATTTGGTAGCCATTGGCCCAACCCTTCTGTCAGCTGGGCTTCTCTTAGAGCACAAGAAACAAGGAATAAGAAGCTCGGCAATGCTCTCGTCTTTTTCGCGAGCTGTTTGACTTGTTTATTTTTTTGAATAGACTAAGCTCCCATATCTGAGCCCCTCTTCAGCGCAACCTCACATCCTACAAGGAGCGTTTTTGGAAGCAGAGCAATTTGTCTGCCCAAACTTGCTCATTTGTTTTTCTTACCTTTATCCTGAGTTTGACGCATATTTCTGCAATTTCGCTCCTGGTGAGATCACAGTGTGGGCGAGGACTTCGTTCTGGACATGTTTTGCATCTTTCCTTCCGACAGTGTCCCTTGAAATGAATAAGACGTATGTATGTGCGCCGCTCGAGTCACTCCTTCCAAAGATATTTCCAGAGTCTTAATAGGTGCCTTCCTTTGCAGTATCTCTATGAAAAAGGCACGATGGATTACATAGGAGGTGCTGCTTCTTTGCCTGGCAGATTAGCCATTAGCTCTTCTTTGTCCATTCTTATAGTCAATGGATCCCTGAACGTGTCATTGGGCAAAGGTCAGACTGGGCAGCTGATAGCGGTATGGGTCCATGACAGGTTGCAGGAAAAGAGGCAAAGCAGACAATTTTTGTCCTGCGGGTTAAAATGTGGCTTGTTTGGACACATCTACTGAGAATGGGGGACGTCACCGTTCTCAATGTCAGGAGTGGGCATTTCTAACATCTCAAATTGGATCGTGAAGAAGTAGCTTGTAATCACTGAGAGCTGAATTTTGTATTTTTGTAATGGATACGGAAGCCGGATTTGGTCAGTTGGTTTGTTTTCACAGATGTCATTTAAATAATTTAAAAACAGCGGTCCGCTGATGTTGGTTTCTGTTTTTTTAGTTATGTCCTACAGTTAATGTTAAGCTGGTCATGGTTAAAAGAATTCTTCCTGGATGAATAGATTCTGACTCTGCTGCTTATCTTACACCATCTCAGTGAAGTGATGTGATCAAGTGTCTGTCATATGCTTTCATCGGGCAAGTGCCCAGGTGTCTCACTTCTTGCCACACCAAAACCGCTCGAAGCTGCAGGGATGCGGCGGAAATGTGATCCAACCCTTCTCGGAGGAATCACAAGCACTGACTTGAACGGCCACGATCGGCTCCATCACGGCCGTCAGAGACAGAACGCGTTGCACAACGGCGGATAAAATTAGAGGTCCAAGTACAATCATTGAAAACACGCAGATTTACGATCACTTCACATTCGGTTCCACAAAACTGATGTCGCCTGCAGACCAACTCACGTGACTGAACTGAACAGGTACCGCCGACTGGTTTGCCATCTTGTCTCAGCAGCAATGGCGCTGCTGATTGCTGTATTGGACTGCATAGATCTTCATGCCACCCGCCAACTTCTGAGGAAACAGTTCCTAAATTCATGTCAGTTCTACCCTGTAACCCCTGCTACATTTTGAGAAGTCAAACAGACGCATAGAGATAAAAGAACCTCGATGAGAAGTGGCCAGAAGACTGTACATCCTGAATGAAAGTCCTGAGGAGAATTTGCATTTAAAGTGACAGATTCAGAAAGCAGCTTGTCCAGAAAAGGACAGGAGATGTGAAGAAGGCTAAAAAAAAAACATAGTGGCATTTCAATCAAACCCAGGACCCCAGAGAACATTAAAACGGCTGACAATGAGCGTGGGCGGCACAGTGGCGCAACGGTTAGTGTTCCCGCATCATAGCAGGAGATCTCGGGTTGGATTTCGATACGGGGCCTTTCTGTGTTGATCCTCCACGTTCTCCCCATGTCTGGGTGGGTTTCCTCCGGGTTGACTGGTTTCCTCCCAGAATCCGAAAGACATGCAGATGATTAATTGGAGACACTGAATTGTCCAGATGCGAAAGGATGAGAGCGTGAATGGTTTTATGTCTCTGTGTGTGGCCCTGGGATCCAGGGTGAACCCCGTCTCTTGCCCAATGGCAGCTGGGATAGGTTCCTGGGGATCAGGACAGGAGGTCCAGATAATGGACGTACGAATGCGTGAAGCATATTTCTTAAAACTGAATGTCGCGTGTACAGTAAAGTCTCCGCTGGGTCATTTCGACTGTTCTTGTATTTTATTCAGCCACTGATTTCTGTACAACCTAGAATATTTTTATGTATTCTTTGAATGTTGCAGTCAGTTATTCAGCATCATGGGTCCTTTCATTGTGTTGACTGATAGTTTTTAAGGCCCAGTTGTGACTCCAGGCTAAGGTGCTTTATTGTTTCAATTGGTAGCTGGAAGGTTGTTGTTGAATGACGACACACTGAAACACACTTTTAGCTTCCGAATATAATGCCTGATGTTCAAAAATCAACCTGCTGTTGACCAACCAAGGAAGGTTTGTTATTTCAGCTTTCTGACTGGAGAATAGTCAGCTCTTTATTGTTTTTAAGTTCTTGCAACGTGGGTGGAGCAGGATGAAACAGGTTTTTTGTCCAAACCTAGAAGCAAGTATCCCTCTTTTGACACACTCCAAGCGTGACTGCTTACAGAACCAAGGAATTTACGCATCCTCGAGCAGAACGCAAACTCGCCGTGCTTTTTTTCGGGCTCTGTCCGTTGGACCCCAAACAGAGATACCTGTAGAGTTTTGTAACCTTTAGGTAATTGTTGTCAACCAACACAGGAAGAGCTGTATTTCAGCCTTCTGACTGTACCACAGGGTTGTTCATTGCTCTTGAGTTCTTGCAAAGTGAACGGAGCGGGAAAAAAACAGGTTGTGTCCAAACATCTTTCTGTTGAAAACCCAGAAGCAAACATCTTCGGTGACTGCTTATAGAACCAATGGGTGTTTGTACTCTCGAGCAGACCCCAAACCCTCTGTGCTTTTTGGGATTCTTTCCGCTGGACCCCAAACAAAGAAACCCAAAGAGTTTGGGGGGCTGAATTTACATCCTTTTGGTAGTTGTTGTCCACCAACACAGAAAGTGCTTTTATTTCAGTTTTATGATTGTAAAATAGGCTAAGTTTTGTATTTAAGTTCTTGTAAAAGTGGATGGAGCGGGAACAAAACCAGTTGTGTCCAAACACCTTTCTGTCCAAAACCTTGAAGTGAACACCTTCTCTGACCCCTTAAGGAACCCACAAATGTACATATTCTTGAGCAGACCCCGAACCCCCCATTCTTTTTTGGGGTTCTGTTCATTCGACCCGAACAGATATACCTGAAGAGTTTTGGAGGCTGAACTTGCAACCTTTAGGGAATTGTTGTCAACCAACACAGGAAGTGCTGTTATGTCAGCTGTCTGACAGAAAAATAGGCTCTTTGATTGTTCTTTAGGTCTTGCAAAGTGGATGGAGCAGGAACAAAACACCAGAAGCAAACATCTTCTGAGACTGCTTATAGCACCCATGGATGTGTGTATTCTCGAGCAGAAACCCCAAACCCTCTGTGCTTTTCATCCGGTGGACCCCAAATAGAGAAACCTGAAGAGTTTTGGGGGCTGAATTTGCAACCTTTAAGTAATTGTTGTTACCTAACACAAGAAGAGCTGTTATTTCAGCTTTCTGACTGAAAAATAGGCTCTTTCATTGTTTTCAAGTTCTCACAAAGTGAATGGAGAAGGAACAAAGCCGGTTGTGTCCAAACATCTTTCTGTTTTTTTGTCCAAAACCCAAAAGCTAACAACCTCTGTGACTGCTTATAGAACACAAGAGTGTGTATATTCTCGAACAGACCCCAAACCCTCCGTGCTTTTTTGGGGTTCTGTCCACTGAACCCCAAATAGATGTAACCTGAGGAGTTTGGGGTTGAGCTTTCGGTTAACCTTTAGGTAACTAATGTATACTTTATTAATCCCTCGTGGGGAAATTCGTTCCCTGCATTTAACCTATCGTGGATGAACCACAAGCAGTTGGCTGCCGTCTAGTAGCGCAGGGGGAGCAGTTAAGGGTTCAGTGTCTTGCTCGACAACACTTTGACACACCAGGAGGAGGCTGGAACCATGACTGTTCTGTTCCGAGGACGGTCGCTCTACCTCCCGCGCCACGCCGCCCCTATAACGGTCATTGACCAACCAAGGAAGGGCTGTTATTTCAGCTTTCTGACTGACAAGAGGCTCTTTTATTCTTCTTAAGTTCTTGCAAAGTGGATGGAGCAGGAACAAAACAGGTTGCGTCCAAAACCCAGAAGCAAATATCTGTTGACACGCTCCGTGCGTGACCGCTTAGAGAACCCACAAATGTGTGCCAAACCCTCCGAGCGTTTCGTGAGCTCTTCCCCTTTGGACACCAAACAATGATGACCTCAAAAAGTTTGGGGGATTGAACTTGCAACCTTTTTGGCAGGTGCACTAACGCATTGGGGGGGGGGGGGGGGGGGGGGCC